>PVKM010029283.1:0-17854 GCA_004027735.1 Carollia perspicillata | reverse complement strand
TGCACAATGTTTTATTATGACCATAGCCCACAGTAAAAGGGAGAGAACAATGGAATGAGGGTAGAAGATTATCAAGGTAAAGGTCCGGGCAGGTTGGGTGGCATGTGAAAGAGTTAGAACTTGACCCTCAGAGTACTGGGGACAGGGCTGTGCATGTTACACATGAAACATCCTGCTCAGACTTGTCATTTAGAAGAAATTACCTTGGCTGCAAACTATATATTGGGTTTGAGACAGCAAAGCAGAGGGTGGAAGATTAGTTAAGAGATTGTTTTAATAATTCACACTTGAGTAAACAGTGGCCTGAATCGACACAGCAGCAGATTGGTCAAGGAAGGTGGCTATATTCACATTATTTGAGAAAACAGAATATTTGGAGTTTTATCATTGACTTGATTCGTGAAGGATGGAAATGGGTAAGAAAAGAATCAGGCAAGATTCCCGGGTCTCTGGTTCAGGCATCAAGGATGTCATTAAGTTAGGGAATATGTAAGAAAGAAGTTTTAAATGTTTAATTGTGATGTCTCTATAATAAATATTATGTGGCTATCAAAAATAATGATTATGAAGACTATGTACTAATGAGAAATTCATGTGATCAACTTAAAAAACTTAGGATATAAAATTTTACATGCACTGAGGGTATGGCTAAGTAATGTATGCAAATAAAAATAACAGGGAAATAAAAGAAAATGTTAAAAGTTATTATATTAGAGCACTGAGATTTTTATTTTCTTTTATCTATTTTGTAATTGTTAAAATAATTTGATTATGTTGTCTTCATAATAAAAATATTCTAAGAATAAATCATTTAAAATAATTTATCAATCTAATACAAATCAAGGTAATAGAAATAACATTAAAATTACCAACTTTAATTCCCTGATGTCTATTATATAAAATATAGTTCCTACCACTTTTATTACACATTCTGATAAACTCAAGTTAGTGACTTATTGAGTGTAGAGATGAAAAATCAGAGGCAAACCTCATCTTTAGTAAAGGTTTCCACTCATTTGCTACACCAGAAGCAACTGCCCAATGGCAATAACTGAAAGATGGATAAAGATAATTAGGAACCACTCATTTTTCCCTTGGTTAGGGAATTAAAGGAATTTTACTCTCATGGGCTAAAAATGAATGATAAATCATCAAAGAATTCTTCTCATGTTTATCATAAATGTCCTGGAAAAATTTCTTCTGGATAAATTGGAATCATGAAGTTAAAGTATTTTGACCTACTTTTATCTATTCATTCATTTTTAAAGTATTATTCCCTGTGTATTTATGTAACAGTTGGGAATTGTAACCCAGCCTACTGTTCCTTTTACATTGTTTTTGTAATGTAGATAAATACCCTGTTTGTATAGAAATCCAAGGAACTGACCTCAAAATGTACAGACTTTGACCTTCAGTCATCCTAACATGATGAAAACCAGGATGACATACACCACACCACTGCTTGACCAGTTTTGAGGCCCTTGTAGGAATGGACTGTGCAAGTCTGCACATTGAGAACTTTTTGACCCTTGAGCTCTTTGCTATGCTCCTCTCCCTCCTTATAAAAACCCCTGTCTACAGTGAGATGTTAAGATGGTTTTTGAAACATGAGGCTGCTGTCTTCCCAGGTTGCCAGCATTTGAAATAAAATGACTTTCCTTCACACCAACACCTATCTCATAAACTTGGCTTTCATGGTGACAGTCAGCGAAGCTTGCATGGTTGTTTTCTTACTTTCAGATTCACTTAAACTTCAGAAGGTTGAGAACTCCGGTTATAATAGCCAAAATAATAGAAAACACTTAGACTTATACCTCCACAATAACTCTATGACTCTGCTATCTTAGTTTTAGAAATGGGGAAACAGAACTCCAGAGAGGTTAGGTCAACCCAAGTCACAGAGCCACAAAAACATAGGCAGGATTTGAAGCCAGGAAGTTGTAGTGTCAACATAAGAAAGGTTCAAACCTACAGAGTGTTTTTATGAGTTTATCTGAGCTGAGCTGATGATGATGGCTGGGAAGCAAAACTTCAGTGGATTGAAAAAATGTTCCCCAGAATGGCAATTTTGTAGCTTATCCTTTACATTCAAATCAAAGGAGGAGATATATGGGGGACAGGGTGTTACACGAAATTTACTGGTGGTAGATTAAGGAGGTGGGAGAAAGCAAAGCAGGTGAAATCTCTGAGATTAGATAAAGAGTAAAATGGAGTGGCACACACTTTTTTTTACATTGATGGAGACAGGATAGTTAATGATTAAAATTTATAACACGTAGAGGTGATATTTGAGGAACAAGATAATAATGAGGGGTTCTGTGGTCTCCTGCTCTTGTGGGTGTGTCCTGAGGGGTCTGGACAAGGAAATTACCCTGACATTCCAAAAGGATGTTATCTTAGATGCAAGAAGGCAATAGCCTTAAGGCGAAGACTGTTCTTTGTCACAGGCCTGGGAGGAGACTGTATGCCATGATCCACTGCTAGTTAGAATTTTTTACATTCAGACCATCATAAGTGGTTACTCTCAGTCTTTGAGTTTGTGGGGCCCACCCTGCAGGCCTCTCCCGAGCTTGTCAGGTTTAGTATGTGGCCCATTTTTCATCCACAGAAGCAGCTTGTATTTTAAATCTCTGCTAAGGTAGTCAAAGCTCTTTCATTATTTATAGCTGTTAAGCCAAAGAGGCTGTGTTCTCATTAAAGAGCTAACTTCTGTGTGTCATTCCTCATTCACCAATTATTTCTTTTCTAAAGTGAAAAACAGAAGTTATTTATATATAATTTACTATGAACATGATTTTAAGTTGTCATTTAGCCAAGAGATGTAGAAAATGGAATTTACTTTTCTATTAACTACCATTCAAATTCAGTGACAAGTACATGGAAAAGATAGTTTAGATACTAAAATACAAATTACAACTTTTAAATCCTGATAGTTTATGGTCTTAATAAAAAATTTTAATGTTAATAACATAAATAAGAATATGACATCCTGAGTTTTATTGCTGCTGCTCAGAACTGCTCTCTCCAGTGCTCACATAATGTTTCATCGGGACAAAAGACAATGCATTAATCAGCACTTTTCTTACTAGTTTTAAGGCATAGTCTATTAATAGGTAGGTAGAGAATAAAAACAGCAAGAGCGCTAGAACTAAGAACTCTTTATCCCGAATCCAGTAAATTCTCTTCAGTCCTATCTAAAATACAGCATCTTTTGAGATTATATTAGATTTAGAGTAAGTCATTTGTCTTCAGGGAGTGTTACATTTATTTTTTTCTCTACACTTTTGTAAAATCCGATGCCTTTAAGTATTGTTTCTACCCTGACATCACTTTTTTTGAAATATTGACTTCGGAAGTTACAGATCCGTTAATAGTAAAATTTATATTTCATAATAGGTAATTTCAAATGTTTAATTTAGTATTTCTTGTGCAACTTAATTAGCATCTATTCACTCACTGAATTCCTATCTTTGAAGTTTCTGAATCCAATTTCAGTGTGTGTATGTGTGTGTGTGTAAATTTTCCCCTCCTACAAGCAATTCTTGAATCATAGTATGGCGTCTGAATTCAGCTCAGCTCAGACACTGTTTGCCTGGAGATAGCATTGTAGTCCAGAGGTAATGGGCTCTGTCCCACAAGACATCCCTCTACTTCAGACACCACTCTAGACTGCCATCCACTTCAGACACCAGTCTAAAATGTAGGTTACTGTCTGTGCTTCTGACTGTCTACGTACAGATCCGAAGTTCCAAGGAATTCCTCCAACATGTCAGTTGCAAGTCCAGGCTGTTACCTGTATTTTTGAAAAACTGAATCCATGACACCTTCCATGGGTTTAATAAATTTGTTAGAACAGCTCACAGAACTCAGGAAACTCATTTACTCATTTAACTACCAATTTATTAGAAACAATTTTAAAGTATACAAATCAATAGCCAATTATACAAACACAGAGGGCAAGGTCTCAAACAAAAGCTGACCTTGTGGAGTTTGGGGGCTGGCAGGGTGGCATGTGGAAGTGTCACAGGTGGGCACAGGTAACTGGGTTCTTGGTGACAAAGAATTGAACTGAACACCCAGAGTGTATAGCAGAGAACATGGGAGCAGGCCAACTCCTAGCAGAGATTGACCTCATGGGCTGGAGGGACTCTGTTCTTATAAGGCGGATCCTTCCTGGCTAGTTTTGGCAGACTTTTACTGCACCTGTACAAGTACTTGTATTACTTTAAAGCTACTGCACATGTGGTCTCCCATGACTTTCCCTGACTGGCCACCAGGGAAGGGAGTCCCACAATGTTACGTAGTTGACACCCCCTTCTCCTGGGGTCCCCCTGTACTAGGTTCATCTTTCCCTTTGCCAGAGAGTTATAGCTCTCCATGCTAGAGATTGGTGAAAAGGAATTATTTATTCAAGTTATACAACTTAAGAGTAATGACTTAATATCTTCATCAAAATCCCAAAGTCCCTTTAAACACCCACAAACATGCAGAGTCCTTCTTTCCCCCTTTGCCCAGTCCAAGGTACCGTATCTCAGGAAAAGAAATAGAAAGCCACATGGTGATTCTCTGCTCAAGCTGCGTGGTGGTTCCCTGCTAAAGCCGCTTGGTAGTTTTCTGCTAAAGCTGCATGATGATTCTTCTCATGGCTGCAAGGCTGGGGGCGGGGTGGTCCCCCACTCTGGCCAAAAGCGTGTGGTTCTCTCCACTAAAGTTACATGGTGATTCTCTCTTACAGGTCTGCAGGAATTCCCATTCTGGCCAAAAGCACATGGTTCCCCCTTCAATCTCTGGGTCTGCGTTTAAATCTCCATGCCAATCTGTAACCAGGGGGAGTTGCCTCCCAGTTAAGTCTTGGGTGGAAGTCACTCCGGCCTCCCTAGCTCAAAGCTTGGCCACAGCTATTTAACATATCTATGAAACCAGTTAAAGGCTATAGATATGTTAAACGACCATGTGAGAGGTGAGCTGCAAAGCTGTTGCTATGCAAAACAGCTCTCAATGGCCCTGCTCCATTTGTCCCTTCCCCTAACTCACACGTAGGGGGGAAGGGGTGAGGACATCTTAATATTTCCTGGACACCTTGAGTTCTGGACCCCATTCCAAATCCCTTTTTGGGGTCCCCCCTTGGCTGCACCCTGTATCAGAAGTATTCTCTTCCTTAACCTAAAAGCTCTCTGAATCCCCTCCTTTTGAATTTTTGAAAAGGCTTTCTTCCATAGGTATGATTGATTAACTCATTGGTTATTGGTGGATGATTCAAACTCTAGCCTCTCTTCCCTCCCTGGAGATGAAGGGATTGCATTGAAAATTCCAAATTTATATTCACTGTTGGTTTCCCAGACAACTAGTCCTCATCCTTATTAGCTTCATTAACATAAAGCCAGTTGTGATGGAAAGGGAGATGTTATGAATAACAAGAGGCCCATTTCACTTTTATGGCTCTGAAATGTTTTCAGAAACTGAGGACAAGAGACCAAATATTAAAACAAAAGATACTCTCATTGCTTTTATAGCTCAGGAAACTGCAAATGTTTGGAAGCTGGGAGCTGGAAACTGAGGATGAAGACCAAATATATATAAAAATATATTTGATCATCTGAATAATGAGATTTATGTTTCTTACAAATCTGAATATTGCAGTTCACCCCCTGGTCTTCAAAAACATCCCTTACAGCAAAATTATCATCCCTGTCACAGCACTTACATTTGATATAGCATCTATAAAACATATTTACAATAGTATCAACAAAATATTCCTAACATTTGGAGAGACCAGTGTGGCTAGGGATAAATCTAAAAAGACAACTCATTTGTCCTATAAAGCCATTACAAACATTTTTGTATCTTTTACTAGTTCAGTATTTTCTCCCCTTCATCTACTGCTACTTGTACCTCATGATAAATTAAATGACCAAATATATATTTCTCATATATCATAATATTACACCATAGAGTAGTAATGACTTATACCTGATTCTTACAAATAAAATGACTTTTCCAACCATCACGGAACTGCAAACATTTTTCAACTTATATATCTTTCCTGTAAGATACAATATTGATCCTGAGCAGAGCATACTTCCTTCATGATTTGATCCATGCCTACTTGTCCAATTTTTTTCCTTAGGCATTCTCTTTGATGCTTTAAGTTTCAGATATATTATATTACCTTGAGTTCCTTAACCATAAAAATGTCTCATGTTTTCACCTAGTGCTCTTCACTTCACACCAACTCCAGCGTCACTCTCTGGTCTTCCCACCTAGAAGCATTCAAGAACATTTTCTCCTGTGATACATAATATAAATAGAACCACTTCAAAGTGGAGTTGCAGCTGTCATCCCAGAGGAACTGCCTAGCTTGTGTTACTCCTCAGACCTGGAAACGTATAAAGTGGAGAAAATAACCCTTGGACTTGGCTGAAAGCAGGACTGTATTCGAAGCAAGTGTTTGCAAGGCTAATAAGAAGTAGACATTTATGACTACCGAATTGAAATCTGAAGACATTCTTTATAATTACCATCATTTTCACCTACAGAAATTTTTCTTTAGCCTATTAAAACCGTGAGAAATGCTTATCTTCTACTCATGCAATTATTCCCCTTTCTTTTCTTATAAGTGCCCTTTGCCTTCACCTCCTAATTGGAACACAAGTTACAGGTACCTCTATCCTTCATCTCTACACTCTCTGTAGGAGAGTGATGGATGTATGGGGGCAAAAGGTAAAAGCCT
Source organism: Carollia perspicillata (assembly GCA_004027735.1). Lineage (NCBI taxonomy): Eukaryota > Metazoa > Chordata > Mammalia > Chiroptera > Phyllostomidae > Carollia > Carollia perspicillata. The sequence continues at coordinate 11,124 of PVKM010029283.1, read as the reverse complement.
GATATATTCCTACCAGTTTCAGTTAAATTCCTCTTGGGTACATATTAGGCTTTGGAAGAAGTGAATAATACAATGGAACTATATGGGAGTAGCTGATAGAATTGAAGGAATAGCTAAAAACTGAATCTTAGGTCAATTTTAGAACAATTATAGAAAGGTTTCAGGGCCTCTGTTTTTTTCTTTGGATGTAGCTGACTCAGTTCTAACAACTACCAGGTCAGTTTGCTTTTCTTTTGAAGTTTAAACTCCCAGAGGAGTAGAAGATTAGTTTGCCCTAGGTCACACAGTTATCTAGGGTAGAAGTGATGGCACCCTTGAATTACCTGGCTATTCTTGGAGAAGAGGGAATCTCTGTGAGCAAGGCAGCCACCTTACTTTGTCTATATTCTCCTAATATGTAAGGTACCTTTCTTTGGTCATGTGATGTGTTGGAATTTGAACAGAAATAAGATAGCTTAGCCAAACCACATATGCATTATGACAACTTGCTTCTTCATTCATCTACCTATCCTTAATTTTACTTGCTTCTAGTCCCTTATGTAAGATAAATTAGATCCGTACAATGTTGACAAAAATAACTAGTTTTTATGGTTGACAGCAGGATTAATTAAACTCTTAGCTTCCATATGGCATATACACTGTGTGACTTTTGTTTATAAAGTTAATTCAATTTGGAAAACAAATATATACTCTTTGCTTGTGATTTTTTTACAGTCCTGTTGTCATGTATGTTGAAAAGTACCGTCACTGGCCCTGGCTGGTGTAGCTCAGTGGAATGAGCGCAGCCCTGTGAACCAGAGGATGACGGTTCGATTCCCAGTCAGGGCACATGCCTGGGTTGCAGGCCAGTTCCCAGCAGGGGATGCATGAGAGGCAACTATACATTGATATTTCTCTCCCTCTCTCCTTCCCTTACCCTCTAAAGATAAATAAATAAAATCTTTTAAAAAAAAGTACAGTCACTGGATATTAAAAGAGAGAAATATTATCATTTACAAAAATAAATTTAAAGGTAAGGTACCATCTACTGCACAGCACTCAGGAATCATCTCCAGTGTTGAGGGGGTTTGCCCTCTGACATTGATGGGGAGTTACAGAAGCATCATACTAATTTCACAATTAATGGAAATCATTTCTAAATTTGGGAGAGGTCAAATGTGATTTGTAGTAAGTAAACTACATTTGCTGAATCAAGCTTTTCAACCTAATTAGTTCAAAGGTTCTGGGTCCACATTATGACCTTTGGAACAGTTACCATTTGAAAAGTTTTTGCCCCTAGACCTCTGTGAGCTCTCTTCAGTATGTGACAGGTTTAATTTTTTAAATCTTTCCAGACTCATTTTGTTTTATGTTAAAATCTCTTGCCAAAGAAACAGTATCTAGGTTGGAAAGACTACCACTGAGAACCTGAGAAAGCAGTGTAAGTTTTGAAGATATCAATATATTTTTAAATTTATTATTTTAGGAACAAGATAAAGACAAGATCATGGATCAGGCAAAAAGGTTCTAAAATCTTTGTTTCCAGGCTCCATGAGCTTTGGAATTTCTGTTCTGCCAAAGCAATTTTACCAAGTTTAGACAAGTAAGAACAAGTGACACAGATAATCTATCAGAAATGCCATTTACCTTTTTTCCTCTTAGAATATAACTTTTTCCAATACTTTGACCCAAGAATATCAAGATGCATTTTAGTAGAACTGCAATTTTCCTTTAGGCAGAATTGAGTGAAAAGTATTTGAGTTTGGTTAGTGCAATATTTCAGAACAACCCTTTGGTACTTTTCAAAGATGGCGTTGACAGTGTTTGAAACAAAGTGACCTGTGGTGAGATGCTCTCATGTTGGCCATAGAACTGTCCACATAGAGAAAGTATATTGTTATGTTTGCTTCCAATAGTGTTTCTGTATGCTTGAAATTTGAACACATTCTTTACAATTACCATCTTTATTCATCTTTTTTCTCTCTAATATTATTTAATCATATATTAAATGATAGTTATTAGTTAGCACTCTATCCATGCTTCCTTACCTTTTTTCTTCCGGTATCAGCTATCTTAGGGAATTGTTCGATCATCTGTAATGTAATTGAATTACTAGGTTGGCCAACAAGTGTATTTTTTCTGTAAGATGGCTTTCGTAGTGCTTAGTTGTCTTTAACTTCATTTGAGACAATTGTGTTAGGTTGTATTGTGACAAGCTGTCATCCTATTGGCATGCATTTAAAAAAATCAAAATTGGTGAATTTTTGTGTAGCCATTTTAATATTGAAGATGGAAGAAAATAAGTGACTTTTTTGACATATTGTGGTTAATTATTTCAAGAAAAGTAAAAACAGCTGAAACACAAACAAAGAAAGGTTTGAGCAGTGTGTGGAGGAGATGCTGTGACTGATTAAATGTGTCAAAAGTGGTGTGCGAAGTTTCATGCTGGAGATTTCTCACTGGACAATGCCCCACAGTCAGGTGGGCCAGTTGAAATTGATAGAGATCAAATTGAGACATTTATTGAGAACAATCGACATTATACCACATGGGAGATCGTCGACATACTCAAAATATCCGAATCAATGAAGTTATTGGTGAAAATGAAACATGTGTCTTTTATTTTACAGAAAAAAAACCCACACAGACTTTTTGGCCAACCTAGTAGAAATTCTGAATCGTTGACTTCTATTCAAACACTTTGAAACTAAACCCAGCTAAAGGAGGGGTTTTGACCTTTTGGCCACAATGGAGCAGTTTCTCATAAACTAATTCTCCTGAAAACAATATCTTCAAAATCTAGACAAACTATAAAATCCATTTATTAAGTAGAACAACCGAGGCATCCAGATCTAAAGAGCTAGATCTCTGAAGAATGGACAGAACTGAAGGTCAGCCAGATATTTGCCTCCATTTTTCCCCTGAGACATTGCCTTGTTTTTGATGCACACAAAAGAAGACGCTAGAAGTCTTCAATTCTGAAATGTGCCACAGTTTAACTGGGCCAACCAGCCAGAGTTCAGAGTCGATAACCCAGAAAGTGGAAAGCTATAGAAAAGTGAATGAGACATTTCTCTTGCAATTTCTCTTCAAGATCAACTTCGCAGGCTACTCATGGAAAGACAAGTATCCTAGAAACAAAGCAGAAAGCAGTTGTTGAGAACTTAAAGAATTAAGCAGAAAGTTAAAGTCGAGGTTTTGAAGAGACAGAGGTTTCATGTTAACAAAAGGAGTAAATGCTCTAGACATCTCACTGACTTTTCTGGAAAGCTCTGAAGACACCTTGTGCAGCTGTGGTAAGGCACTGCAACCAAGGAGGGGCAGACTTCCCTGCTTATTAAAAATATGAAAATATCTCAGGTCTTATCCTTTCTCAACCCAATGATTTTAATTTCCATGAATTCTGTGGTCCTCTAATAATCTTCTAATTATGTTTTCAATCTTTTTAAAACTCAACCACAATTTTGTTGTTGTTATCATTGTTTTGTGGAATCAGAAAAGCCACTGAAAAATAGAGGAATACCAAAGCATAGAAGTTGGGACTCACAGGCAAATTTGGGCATTTTATTCTTTATTTAACCAAGATGAGGCATAAGATGGTAGGAAAAAAATGCATTATCACCTATAGCTGGATGTACTTGGGAGGTAAGCCACTCTGATAACGCATAGCTTCCACAGACGATTTTATGGAAGCTGTGGAGAATTCAGGAACTGCAGGGTAGGGTGGCTGCCTTTGATGATTTTGAATGGACTACAGAAAGCAATGATGCACTCAAATCCCTATATTTATGCAGTGCATACACACTAAAATCAGGTATTTTGACTAATTATGTCTAAAGAATCTCCATTATCTTTGAGTGATGGTATAAGATGTTGCAAAACCAAAGTCAATGCTGGGAGGAGGCAGATGAGGTCATTTTCTGTTTTACAGAGGATCATTTTACTTTTTCAGATGGGAGCACTTTTAGAAGTCTGAGATGTAAATGTGGATGCTAGAGAGCAAAGATGGTGAGCTCTAGTAAATGTCTTTAATTTCCAACTTAACATTTATATATACCTTGTAACAGCACTCCAATTTGTGTTTGGGGAAAGGACCCACTCCTCAATCGTGTGTAGCTTTGATGGAAAATACCTCCGATATGAAGTATAGGAAGATGAAACAGTGAGACCTATCCTCTACTTCTCTACTATTGCCCAGGAGAATCTTCATGACCTGTTTGGCAAGTGAGATATGTCTCCCAAGCTTTAGCACATGAGCGAGTAATGAATGGATGAAGAGAATTATTGGAGGCCATACACTGTGGCAGAGTGATGTCCTTAGTAGACCCTAGGATGTTGTTTTTTTTCCAGTTGCAATCTTGGTGGTTCTTCAGCTCCAGTTATGTCTGAAAAGATCCAAAATCTTTTATTACATATTTGCTTAATGAGTCAGAAATATGTTTTATTGCTTTATGTCCCAAAACTCGAATCGATACCTGTACATTTCAGGGAGTTGTGTCGATAATCATGTAAAATAATATACATAAAATTCTCAGCATAATATCAGACATACAAAAAGTATTGATTAAATGTGTTATCAATTTTTATAATCTATAGAATAACATACATGACAATCAGAATTTTCTTATGTTCAACAACACATTCATTCTCATATGGTAGAAACTTAAAGTATCATATTTAACCCCAGTTAAAGGTATATGTACTTAGTTCAAGAAGACTAATTTCATTTAGTCTCTCGGTGCCTTTTCCATTATCCAATAAACCCTTTAAAAATTGGCACTGGACCAGAAAGATATGGGCTTAAAAGCTTGTAGGAATGTGAACGAACACAATTTCTCCTTAAGTAACTGACGGCCGTATGTCCTGACTGAACTGTTCTCACTTAACCAGCCACTCCGTCGACCATGACATTTATCTCCATCTTCCTCATCTGAAACTAAAAGACAAATGTGATGGATTAACTGTCTCCTCGTAAACCATGCAGTCAATTGGAAACCCTTTAAAGATAGTTTGGATCCCTCTTTTGCTCATTAATAAATCTTCTCTTTAGATATGTCTCAGCAAGCCAGAAGCAAGGAAGACAAGTTCTGACTGATTATTTCCCACGGATCCTGGGAGAGAGGGACTCTCCCAACATGATATCTAGTTTAAGGTATTCTGAAAGCCAGGGGTTTAAAATATTGTGCCCACTTTGATTAAGCATAATTTTATAATTTATTAGTGGTATTTCCAATGCATGTGCTATTTTCTATTAGTGAGATCATACTTTTATGATTGGTAGAAAACATCACTTACTATAATTATTAGATGACAAGCATATTTTTCATATTCTAAAGAATGTATTCTTTAATTCTTAGTTCCAACTAAAGCCAAAATTCCCAGTGTGTTCTCTGGGAGAGCTAATTCTTTATTTTTCTGCTAAAGGAGAAGAATTAATATACTATAGAGTAGAATATAAATAGAAAAATATATGGGCTTAGCAAGTAAATCAGTCTCTGATCTGCACCATTTAGTATGTTAAAATGAGGTGTCTTTGTAAAGCAACCTTGACAAATAATAAGTGCAAAATACAATCATGTGCTAAATTTTCCTATGAACAAAAGAAAGTAATCTGTTATTCGTAGGAGGGGGTTTGAGGAAAAAGCCTTTCCAGAGATTTCAGGTCGCAAGTGTACCTTAAAAATTGGGGAGCTGGGTGAAAAAGGCAGAGGTGTTAAGCAATTAAAACAAAGAAACCTCACAGACACAGACAACAGTATGGTGATTATAAGAGGGAAGGGATTAGGGGGCGGTGGAAGGGGCTAAAGGGGGGATAAATGGCGACAGAAGGAGACTGGACTTTGGATGGTGAGCAGACAATACAATGTATGGGTTATAGAATTGCACACTTGAAACCAATGTAATCTTATTAAAGAATGTCAATTCAATAAATCCAATAAAAATTTTTTAAAAAGAAAATTAGCAAGCAATTGCGGAGGCAGGGGCATTTCTGAATCTTTCAAAAGCATATTAAATGATAGAAGGCCATAGAACTGAATAGATTGTTTGGAAATGGAGCTAGTCAGGTGTGACTAAAGTGGCCAGGATCCATTGTTGGGGCGGGGTGTGATGTGGGGTAATGATGGGAGATGGGAACTCAGTTGAGAGGACTATTAAGTCATGGTAGAGGATTTAAGCTGGTTTTATGGGGGGCATATTCTCATGTATTCCAGAATTGCACACCAAGGCATCACTGCTTCAAAGATATTAAGATCCTATTTGAGAGGATTAAAGGAGAGAATGATACAATCCAATTTGTATCTTAGAAAGATGATTCTGTAAGAAAATGGATAAGTAGGTTAGACAGTATTACATAATAAGAATAGAATGCAAGTCACATATGTACTTTACTTAAGTAGAAATAAACAGATATGTTAATTTTAATTTTTATTTGATCTAGTATATCTCAAATGTTATGGCTTTGATATGTAGTAAATATAACATAATTAATGTGATATTTTATATTCTTCTCTCCATAGTATGTCTTCAAAATCTGGTGTGTGTATTTATACCTACAGCTATGAAATTTCGAATACTCAATAGCCTCATTGTAATTAGAAGTTTCTATACTGGATAGTAAAGGAGAAATGACTAAAGATGTGGAGATTAAAGACTTGAATCAAGACACAACTTTTTAATAGAATAGACGAGTGGATGAGAGATGAGGGGTAAAATTAGAGTGGTAGCAGTAAGACTGGTGAAACAGGAACCAATTTAAGAGATGTTTAACAGAATAAAGTAATGTGTTAAACATTGTGGGTGAAGAAGTAGAAAAAATTAAATATCTGAGGTTTGATATTTTATACATAGTAGTCAATTGAGTTCAATTTAGATATTTATAAATAACAAATGAATCATACCAGCAAAGATTTTGGAGTTACTGGCATAAAAGTTGAAGTTAATCTATATGAATGAAGTCATTTATTAAAATAGAGAAAGAGAACCAAAGGTGGGACCCTCAGGAATATCACAGAAGGGAGAGAACTTAAAGGAAGAAGAAATTTTATAGAAAGAAATGGAGATCAACATGCTTCACTGAAATAGGATCAGAACTAAAAGGAGGAAATAAAGTTTTGGTAATTAGATCAATGGTTGTATCTTCAAAAATCACTTCCGTGCTTATGATCTTTGTATCTCTGTCTCCATAGAAAGTGCAAGAACAGACATTGCTAAGTCTCTAGCTACTAAAAATGATAAGCTAGATTCCCCAAATATCTTACCATGTTTAACCTTTCCCCAAGCAGAGAAGACATTGCCAGTCACTTCAATGGTGATGCTTAGTGAAGTCAAGTAATGTGCCAAGGTCATGCTACCATTAAGTGGCAGAGCTGTGAGGAAACCCAGTTCCATCCTCCAAATCTTGTGTTTTTCCCACTACATCATGTTGCATGCCCCCAAATGACTGCTGCGTGTCAGTTTCACAATTGCCCTTTTGTGCTATTAAAATATTTTGTATCTTGTTATCTGAAGATAATCTGAGTAGGAGAAGCTGAGGGAAATAAGCTGGCCAGAGAACAGAACCCTTAATACTGAGCAGAGCACCAAGGTTAAGAAAAATACATCTCTCTGGAATCAAGCATCAAGGCTACTTTCTCATCGCGCCTACATTTGGAATGCAGTATGCAAGGGCTGCACTTTCAAGCTTTCCTGAGGTCACCATGGTCTGCTAGTGCTATCCTCTTGAATAATGTATGTTTGGCCCAGAAAATGACCTTATCTGCTAGTTAGCATCTTTTATACTGAAAAGTTTATAGCAGTCAAGTCAAACTGAAGGTTTTTTTTGGCAAATACTCACTTTTCATTTTTATTCGTGAATTACATTTTTAATTCATGCATCATTTTATGCCATTTTAATAATAAGAATTATGGAACTATTATGAACACAAATCATTGTATCTGACACATTGTTTCAAGTTTTTGAACTGTATCACATAATCTAGTCTTAAATTTTTCAAAATGAGTGGGTAAATATTTAATGTGATGTTAAACATTTTGTCCCTGCCCAAGAAAGATTAGGGCTCCCTGCCAATAAAGGTCACAAGTTGCAGAGGTGTCTAATGTCGGGAAGTTAGATGTTTCAATCATATGATTAATTTAATTCAAAGGTAGCTTTTAAACAGGACTTTGAGGAATCAACATGAACTATGTTAGCAATGGTAACTAAACTTCTACTGGAAATTGCATAATTAGAGAGTATGTCTGGCTTTATGTGCTGAAATAAAGAAAGATTATGACAGTTCATTAAAAACTTGGAAAGATGCTGTAAATTACATTTCCAGACACAAAATCCAACCCTTCTTTTGGGCATATCTTTAAATGCCATTTTCTTCTTAAAACTGTCCCCATTTCCCCTGTTAAATGTGATCTCTTCCTATTTTTTGGGATAGTAAATATTGACAGGAGATTGTAATTATGGCATTATCCATATTCAACCTTTTACTGGAAGGATTGGTGTTCTGTTACTTTTATGTGCTTTGATAGATTAAAAATACCTAACAACTATTGTCATTTTCTGTTTCTTATGGAATGTACCGTGACACCTAACTTTGGACTCATGCACCCAGTGGGCGCTTGATAAATGCTGTAACTTCATATTGTCTCTTTGGGGAACTAAGCAAAACCAGTGAGTATTGAGAACTGTGTTTGTTCATATATCTATTACCTGTATCCTGATTTCTTCTCTTGCCCCAGTTCCCACCATTTTCCCTCTTACACTTGATTTTCTCATAAAATCAGTCCATGCTGTGTCTGAAAATACCTTGTCTCCCATGTATTATTTCTCTTTCCTGGAACACTTTGGTATGTAAGTATGTCAGGGAGATGTACCTGCCTCTGTGTAGAAGTGAGGGATATGATAATATGAAGCAAAAAAGTTATTGCTTACAAATAATATAGCTAACACCTATATAATGCTGACAGGATTCTTGATGCCTTCTTAATACTTTAAAATATGAACTTAGTAGATTCTCATGATCATGGTTAGCTTCTATGTTTATTCCCAATTTTAGATGAAGAAAGTGAGAGCGGAGAGGTCAATTAATTTGCCTAAAATCATCCAACCTGAAGTGGTGGTATGTGAGTTAGCACCTGCTTCTGGGTCAAACCCTGGCAGGAGGCTCATGCCCTCTTAAACTCTGTCACCTCCCTAACACTGAGGGGTGCTGCTAGGACGAACCTTCCTGGTCCCATGTAAACACGACATCACTTTATATGTATTTTCTTTCTTCTCCAGACTTAATCATTTTCAAAAACAAAATCCTCCATCTACAAACTTATGATCAGGCCTGGAAAAATATCTTAGCTTTCATTTCTGATAGAACAGTAAAATAAACACATATTTCTACATGTGAAAATTAACTAGCAAATGGACAGATCTGGCATACACGTTTTCATGAAATTTATTATCAATGGATTATTTTTAGAAGTTTCTTCCAAAAATACTCAATAAAGGAATTTTATATATGTAGCCTTAATATTCACTGTCACCTTTGATATTTCAAAATGATTTATCTGCTTTTTAAAAAGATTTAGAATAATGAACACAAGATATTTTGTATGTGTGTATTAAGAGCATAAACTATTTGGTTAATATTTCTATAGATGAGTTTCTTAAAGCACTGGAAAATTCTTATAAGAGTCAGTCATGGAATGACTGACACAATATGAAAACCTATGTTTCTAATTGAATGTATCTTATAGGAAGCCAAGCTGTTTTAGTAGAATGGTTAACTTTGTTTAGCTGTTAGATATTATGAGGTAAAATACTTTGAAATATTTTATTTTATCTGTGAAAACAAATTTCATAATTTTAAATATGTCAATGACAACACTTTTATTATTATGTTTTCAATAACCTTACTGAAGGTTTTAACTCATTTATATTTGAACTTCTTATTTTCTCTTAGAATTGCTTAAAAGATTATATCAAACCCAGTCTATATCTTTCTTGGCTTTGCAGCTTTCTAGAATGCTTATATATATCTTTTACATCTGTAAAATGCACTCTCAACATCCTATCCTTTGTTTCCTGTTTAATAACGACAATGATGTGATAAAAATGGATTAATTCATGTTTGGTGGTTGAAACATGTCAAAATCACTCCTCCATACCACCTGGTTTTCTAATTCATCTTGTTTATTATATTTAGATTTTGTTTTAACTACTTTCCTAGAAGCTACAATCTGTAGATCAGTTTTTTCAATTGGGAATAATAAGCAAATATAGTAACTCCAGAAATATTAGTTCTAGCTCAATTATTGTGATTATTTATTTTTATGACATTAATTTTTATTAATTCGCTTGTTAAGCTTTCCTGTAATTAATTTTTCACTGACCCTCAAGAGATCATATCTCATTTTAAAGACACCAACACTTTAAAATACCAATTTCCTCCAATTTTTAAAATCAAAATGTTTATAGCTCTTAATATAGAATACATTATTACCTGGATCCCAATTTTCTGTCTAGTCTTAGCTCCCATCATTTCTCTCTAATACTTAATTCTTGAGCAGAATTACATTACATTTTCTCTGAAAATGACTTGCCTCTTTGCCTTTGGACATATTGGTTTTACCTCCCAGAATACCTTGACTCATTATCTTGTTTTGTTAATCTCCTAGTTATACTTCATAGCTCAGGTCAAATGACAATGCTGCAGGAGATGCGTTGCTAATTTCCATAAATGTAGTTGGCTATTCTGCTGTGCTAAGCGCTACACCTTATATAAACTTGTGTTTTTAAACATTAACAACAAATAAACAGTAAGTTCACTGGGATCTTTTTTTGCTCATTTTAAGTTTTGGGGGATTAATAGACTGTCTGGCAGAACTTCACCACTGAAATAATAATAGTTCCAGTTTAATAGTGCTTAGTTTGGGTCAGTAAATACACTGTACCCTTTAGATGATCAATTTCACTTAACATAGGATCCCTATGAAGTGGGTATTACTACCACCTTTGATTTACTGATTTAAAAAATAGAGTGAGAAATGGAATTCTATGCAGCAGAAAGAAAGGAGTTCCTACCCTATGTGACAGCATGGATGGAACTGGAAAGCATTATGCTAAGTGAAATAAGCCAGGTGGTGAAAGACAAATACCATACG
>PVKM010029282.1:0-17853 GCA_004027735.1 Carollia perspicillata | reverse complement strand
CCACATGTGAGTGAGCACCGGAACTTTCTCGGGGCAGGGGGCAGTGCTGGGGGCTGGTAAAGGGCAGATTCCTGGCTCCCAACACCAGAGAATTCAATCTAGCAGGTCTGGGGGGGGGCCCAAGTCCAGGGGTTCCCTGGCACCACTTTTGAGAAGCACAGGTGTGGTGACTTATCCCCCAGGTTCAGGAGGGGCGGTAGAAGTGGCTGCCACTTCAAAAGGAACTGAGGCCCAAGGGTTGAGGGGCTGCTCCCTGCTCTGTCCCAGGGCGCTAAGGAGACCCCTCCCCCCCTGTATAGACACTGTCACGACTCTTCTCTGTCCCGCCCTACCCCAACAGCTACGGAGGCATGGGTCCCAGAAGGACGGGCTCAGGCCCACTAAGCTTGGGGTCCAACACTGACCTCTGACCTGAGGTGTCTGTGCTGTGGGTGTCCAGGGGTCCACTTATCATACGGCCCCCTCCAGCTCTCTGCCCCGGCTCCTAGGGCGCAGCCGAGTGGCTGTGGCTCCCCTCAGTTCCCCATTTGAAAACAGGAAATAGGGTGTGTGACCTGTTCCGGGTCGCCCCAGCCCACTGGCTGGTGAAAGATGGTGTAGTGAAGCCCAGGGACAGACAGCCCTGAGGGTCCGAGCTGGAACTCATGTCCCCCAGCCTTGCAGTGGCCCGGCTGTCCCTTCCTGTCCTGGACGATCTCTGGCATTCAGACCTCAGCCCCCAACGCTCTTCAGCGTTTGTTATCCTGCCATGAGCTAGGCAAGGCGGGGGGCCCTCACGCCCCATTCACAGATGGGGAAACTGAGGCCAGGACCACAGAGCAGGTGGGGCCAGAGCCAGTGTGGGGTGGGGAGTGGGGTGGGATAGACCGACAGTCCCATTTGGTGCCTTTCTCTGGGCAAAGCTGCTTCCCGTGCTCCCGATGGAAAGAACCAGGGAATCAAACCTCTGGGGGTGGCACGGTTGATGGCCACCAGTGTTGTGGCCTTGAGGGAAGGAGGTGGGGACAAGACAAAAAACAGAAGCTCGGAGGTCCACTGTGCGTCTTCCAGCAATGATTCCCACCCCTCCCCCCCAGAGGGAGTCGCTTTTCTCAGTAAATGAACCACCCGTGGACAGAACCCAGAACAACAGTCTCACTGTACTCACGTTTTGAATTTTCTATACATTGAACCTCACGTACTCTTCGTACACTTTCGTGTCTTGTCTCTTTCATTTATCGATTTGAGTGAGATTCATGCCCTTTTGTGTGTGGCTGGAGCTTTTTCATTTTCATGGTTGTCTTGCTCTATTTCCAAATACATGATTATTTATCCTTTTTTTTTTCCAGGCTGTGGATGCCCATTCAAGTTGTCCCGTCACGATGAATGCTGCGGGGAATATTCTCACACGCGTGTGCAAGTGCCCCTGTTTATCTGAGGCACACTGACTGGCTGCTCTTTTGCTAGGTTACATCACACCATTTTCCCGAGTGGTGGCCTCAGTCTGTGCGCCCCGCCCTGCCCCCCCGCAGCCCCGCCCACGGTGAGTGACAGGTCCAGGTGCTCCGCCCCCTCGCCGGCCCTGGACCTGGTGCCCTTTCTTTCAGCCGTTCTCTCGAGGATGTGCCGCGGTAGCTCATCCTGGTTTCAGGTTGCGTGGCTGCTGACCGGTGATGCTGAGCATCTTTCTGTGGGCTTATCGCCATCTTTACATCCTTCACGTCCATCGCTCAGTGTAGATCGGATTATTTTTCTTCTGGGTTGGAGGTGTTCTTCACGTATTCACTGGGGTGCAGGCTTCTCAGTCTCCCCCGTCCTGTGCTTTGCATTTGTAGTCTCTAAATGGGGTGTTTTGATGACTGGAAGTTGCCGACTTTCAAGTATTCAACCATATCAAGCTTTTCTTTCTTTCTTTTCAATCTTTTCTTTCAACGTGGGTGTTACACTTTGAGGTCCTGGAGCTTCCTCCTTTCTTATTACCATATGCGTATTTTTTTTCCCCAAATGTTTCAGGGAAAAATAAGGATGTGCATTATAATGAGTAGTACTAATTCCATATCTATATAAATGTTTTTAATTCTTATTTACGCTTATGAGTTAAAAGTGTAACTCTAGGGAGAAATAACGACATCCATATGCAAAACAATACCCTGGAATACGATAATCAGTTTTATTTCTAAATATAGATAAATAGCCTTGGCTGGTGTAGCTCAGTGGATTGAGCGCGGGCCTACGAACCAAATGATCACAGTTCGATTCCCAGTCAGGGCACATGCCTGGGTTGCAGGCCAGTTCCCAGCAGGGGACGCACGAGAGGCAACCATACGTTGATGTTTCTCTCCCTCTCTCCTTCCCTTCCCCTCTAAAGATAAATAAATAAAATCTTAAAATATAGATAAATAAAAGATTGAATAAAAAAATTAAAATGAAAGATTTTTTTCCCCTCAAAGTTTGGGCCCCAATCGTGGGTGCGCGTGATACACGGCAAAGTACGAGTGTTTCTGCAACGATGTCTCACAGGCCGTATGGGGCTTGGGGCGAGCAAAGATGTGCAAAGCGCCCAGAATGCGGGCAGCGCGCAGCGGGTGCTGGGCGAGCAGCGGCGATTCTGGTCACTCCAAGCCTTTCCGGTGTGGCCGTCTCCTCTAGGGTGGAGCTTTGTGTGCGGCGAGAGGTAAGAGGTGCCGCCTGTACTCCTCTACTTTTACCTACTGGCCTTGCTTATTGAAATGGCCCGTACATGGGCGGCACCACCGCGGTTGTACGAGGAGTATCGGGCCCTGACCGGTGTGGCTCAGTGGGCTGGGTGTTGTTCCGCAAAGTGAAGAAAGGTCGCGGGTTCAATCCCCAGGCAGGGCACAGGCCTGGCTTGCGTGTTCAGTGTCCAGGCGGGGCACATACAAGAGGCAGCCGATCGATGCTTCTCTCTCACATCGATGTTTCTCCCCCTCTCTTTTTTCCTCCCTTCCCCTCTCTCTAAAAATAAATACATAAAATCTTTTAAAGAAAGATATCTGCATACATCAGGCTCTGTTCATTCAAGGTGGCTCTGGCCTGCTGGCGGGGGAGCCCCTGCGGGCAGGGGCCGCACCTCATTCGTCTCCGTCTGGCACTGCCCGCAGGTGGCTGCTGAGGCCAGGGGGCGCGGGCTCTGTGCCGAGTGGGGCCGGCACTCCCTCTCCCCTCCTGCCCTCGGTCCTGCCCTGCAGCTTCTCCCGGGTTTCTCCTCCACTCTCTGCCTGGGCCTGGGGTCTGCGAGATGCTGGCCAGGATGGAGAGACGGAGCGCTTCTCTCCAGTCCTGTGAGCCTCTCACCCAGCAGCTGGCGACCACGGGGCAGGGTGTGTGGGAGTCTCTGCTTCCTCTTCTGGGGCGGGAGACACTTGCTGGAAAGCCCCGGACACCCAGGGGTGTCTGGCCTGTGCAGGAAGAGCCTAGCTGGACCAGGGTAACCTGCCAGGAGCTGGCTTCTCTCTGCAGCCCAGAGCTCGGTGTGGCCCAGGGGCCCTGTGTTTCTGGGGACAGGCAAGGCCCCACTGTCGTGAAGGGGAGGGGACACAGGAGTGGGTGGCCCTCCACTGTAGTGCTAGAGCCAGATGGTGAGAAGGGGACACCGAGGGGTCCCGGGGCATCAGAAAAGGAAATGCTGGCACCTTGGTGTCTATGGTGGCCTCTCGCTGCCTCAGGAGTAAATGCAGACCCCACCGAGGTGTCTCCCCCAGTCGCGTACACACAGCAGTGTCAGGACAGCCTTCTGTCCTCACACCCGCCCCCAGCCCTAGCCCGGCGCTTCGTTCAGGGGGCAGTGCCCCTCTCCTGCTTCCTCCACACCTCGCTCTTCCTCGCCCCCACTTGTGGCTCGGCTGTCTCCCCCCGTGCGGCCTCCCCTGACCCCCTCTGCTGAGAACCATCGTTTGTTTGTTAGTTTACTTGTGCACAGCTGGTCTCAGACACCGTGGTGGCAGGGACTCCGTGTCATCCTGTCCCTGCAGCAGCACTTGTCACAGTAGCACGGGTGCTCAGTGGCTGCTGTGGGAACGGACGAATGAAGAAGTGGTGAGTGAGCAAATGAGGGAGGGGCGGTGCCGAGGGTGGCGGTCGGTGCCGTGGCCCCGGCTCAGCCCTGGCTCACAGGGCGTCCTGGGCAGCCCGCCGCCCTGCTCTAGGTCTCAGTTTCTCTAACTGCGATACGAAATGACATTAAGGGTCCTCCTCACACCAGTGGGCGAGTGGCTGAGTGCCATATGCTATTTACTGCTCACCACCACTTGGGGTGTCCGACAGGCTTCGGACCCCAACACGGACACATTTTTAAATTTTTTTTTGTAAATTCAACAAGAATTGATCACTGACAGGTGTGCCCTCACAGGTCTGGCAAAACAGCAACAACAAACAAACAAACAAAGGAAAAAAAACAGAAACAAAACCCAAACCATGAGGCGTCCGTAAGTGATACAAAATTCAGTCTTGTCGGTGCCATTTCTGCACAGCTGCGTGTACACGTGTCGGCCATGGGGGAGTCTCCGCGGCCCATCTAAGGTGGATCCAGCAATCCTACTTCTGGGTATTCATCCAAAGAGAGCGAAAACAGTAACTCGAAAAGGGAGCACGGGCTTTGGGGTAAGAGACTGACACCAAAGACAACAAAGAAGGAAATACGCAGCATGTTGGGTGCGGGCAAGTTCTACGCAGAAAAAGACAACGTGCACCAGGGAGAGAGGGAGCTGTGCGCGCAGGCGTGGAGAGGAAGAGCAAGTGCAAAGACCCCGCGGTGGCGGCAGGTCTGCTGTGTTCCAGGGACAGAGGAAGTCAGTGTGGCTGGCGCAGAGTGGACGAGGGAGAGGTGAGGAGGGGGTCCTGAGAGAGTATGGGGTGCACGTGGCAATCCCGAAGCCTCTCCTTGGCTTTTGCTCTGAAATGGCAGGCACTGGTGGGTTTCGGCACAGGAGTGACGCATCACTTGACTGTTTTTTTTTTTAAACAGACTCACACCGGCTGCTGTTGGAAGCATGGCTGGCAGCTGGGATCCCTGTAGCCCAGGTAAGAGACGCTGGTGATTGGCACCCAGGTGGCCGCGGTGGCCTCGTCCGAAGGGCTGCATTCTGGATGTGTTTTTAAGGTCAGGTGGGAAACCTTGCTCCCAGGTTGGCTGTGCGTGTGGAAGAAGACAAGTCGGCCGAGTTCCTGAGGCCTGTGCCGGTCGCCCTAGGTAACCCCGTCCTGGGGCGTCTAGGAGGCAGCCAGCTTGGAGCTGTGAGAGGGAGGCTGGTGCCAATCATGCCGGCAGACAGCCTGGTACGCCGCCTGGAATGGGTCTCCTGGGGTGGTGTCAGCCCATCGAGGGCAGCGTTTCCCAGCTCCGACCTGTCTTACTGCGAACTACCTGTGCAGGTATTCACCTGGAGGCCGTGTGGGGTGGCGGCTGGGGCCGGAACTTGCCAGGTGCCTGGGGGCGAACCTCGGCTCTGTGGTCACCACTTGTGTAGGTTAATTTTTTGGTGCCTCGATTTCTTCATGTATCACTGAGGGACAAAGTTAGTCTGGCCCTGGAGATGGCGCTGACCGAGTCAGTGTACATAAGCACTGTGCAAATATCAGTTCTTTTTCTTTAAATAGCCTCGATTTCAAAAAAAAAAAAAAAAATCTCCAAATACAAGTGTTTTTAAATGGAACATTTATATTAATACCTTGAATGGAAAACTAGTGTCACTTGCTTGGGACAATAAGAAGTCATCGGCAAGAGGTGTTCGAGCCCCATTGGTACAAAACTGAGAGCCTCGACTCAGAAAGCTGAACTGAAAGGAAAATGGAAAAAAAAAAAAGACACACCTGACGTGTAACCCATCACACCCTGAAGCACTGTTCTCGGACCCCACAATATTAAGGCTTAGATGGCTGTGGGCTCACTGACCCCTCTCGAAGACTGTGGTGTGTTCTGCCACTGCATTTCCTGGCTTCTCATTTCACAGGATGTCCGTGTGTGTGTGTGTGTGTGTGTGTGTGTGAGAGAGAGAGAGAGAGAGAAAGGGAGAGAGAGAGAGAGAGAAGGGGGGGCGTGTTAGGAGGGGCATTCTCTGGTTCCCTCCGGTTGAAAGGTGACCCAGAAGCCAGGATATACCCGGCCTGAGTCCAGCAGCCAGGGTGGTCCCGCCCTGCAGGCAGCCCAGCCAATCTCAGAGGAAATGTGGCAGCCAGGGAGGCAGGCGCAGTGGGATGGGACACAGGGGGCGTGGCTGCCTCACAGGTGGGCGGGACCAAGCGCGGGGGTGGGGCCCGGCGGGGGCGGGGCAGACTGCAAGAGCCTAGGCATCCTAGAGTGGTGGCCCCAACTGCAGGGAAGACTCGGGGCTGCTGGTGGCCTGAACTGTGTGCTCCAGTGCCTGGCATCACCAGGAGACGGCGGGAGCCGGGGTCCCCGCCGCGGGACTTGGACACGTGGCTCTGGAGCCCTCGGGGCCGCCGGGCTTAAGAAGGGCTGCTTCAGTTTCTCCTGGAGGATCCGGAGTCTACATGGAAGGTAGACAGAGAGCGGGCATCTCGAGGATGCGGAGCCCCCTGGCGGGCTCTGGCTATGGAAGATGAGGAGGTCTGAGGACATTGGTAGAACTTCTGGGCCCCCATGAGCCTTTGAGGGTGCAGGGAGCCGTGGTGATTTGGGGGGTCAGGGGCTGTGGAGGGAGAGCCAGCATGTGGGAAAGTCCTGAGGCACCGCCGGCCTGGGAATGAGGAGGCCAGGCTTCAGGTCTCAGCAGGGATGGCTCACTCGTCTCTCCGGGCCTCCGTTTCCCCATCTTGTCCACGCGTGCCTGCGAGTGGGCGGGTTCTCGTGAGAGAGTGCTTGGCCGATCCCTAGCCTTTCCTGTGACCTGGTAACCCTATTGGGAGTCTCCTGCGTAACCCCCCTTGGTGGGAGCAGAGACCCCTGCTCATCCTCTCACCGCTGCCAGACAGACCCACACCAGGATCTGCCCAGGGTCACATCCTCTGGGCCTTTGCCCTTCTCCTTTGCGCCTCGTGTTGGGGAACCCCCTTCTGACCCTACTTGCCTCCCAGAAAACTAACAAGCCCCCCAAGCTGACCCCCTGGCCCTCAGTCTGCCCTTGTTTCTCTCCCTCTTCGTGAACCTTTGGGTTTCTCCCTGTTGCGGCAGTGGTCCCCCCATGGGCTGCTGCCTGGCCACGGGGTCCTTGGTCTCTGGAGGGGAAACCCCTTGGTGAAGAGAACCAGAGCGACATTCTCATTGCCTCCACTCTTGTGTCCCAGTCACTCTGCCCTGACGTTTGTGGGTTACTCAGGTCCCCGTTGCCCCCCTGCGCACTGGGATCTGAGGCTGGTGGGGACCCCTTCCAGCCCATACCCCTTCCACCCAGGGCCGGGCCCCTCTGCCTCGTAGGCTTAGTAATGGCTGACTCCTTGCTAATGAGACGCTGTTCAGAAGTTGGGCCCCCCAGGGCCTCCTCCCTTTCAGCCTGCAGAGAAGGAGTGGATGAGCTTTCATTCCTGAAGCAAATCCCCTGCTCAGGCAGGGCCCCCAAGACCCAGGCTGGCTGTGGTCTCAGGGAGGAAGGAGGTGTCTGGGCCTGGGCCTGGACCTGGGCCTGAGCTTGGGGATCAGGGAGGGTCTGCGTGGGTCACCCCTTCCCCTTGGCCCTGTTTCAGCAAGGCAGGGCCCTTTTCTCCCGATGGCAGGGCCTCGCCTTCCTTAAGGGAAGACTACGATGACCCCGAGGTTGTAGTGACTGGAGTGGAGAAGAAAAGCCAATGGTGATGGACAGATGCATTTAGTCTGAAGAGGGGAAGCCCGGGCAGGTGATAAACAGGCAAGCGGCAGGATAGTAGGGACCTTAACTTTTTTATTAAAAAGGTGATGAGCAGACATCTGTTCTCTCTCTTTCCCAATTTAAAGTGGAGCAGGAGAAACTCAAGTTAGACATCATGAGGAACTTCCTTAGCTGCTTAGTGAGGACAGCAGCAGAGCCAGGTCCTCCCTTTTGGGTGTTTAAGATGGAACAGGACAAGCCTGGCTTGGAGACAGGGTGCTGGCCAAGTTGGTCCTTGGGGATTCTCCCTGCCCTGAGGTTTCTGGAACAGGGCCCAGGCAGAGATGGGGACTTTCCAGCTGCTGGTAGGAGAACAGAGTGTCAACTGTTATGGCATTGCCCTGCCTCTCCCTCCCGGTGTCCACAGAGCCCTGACATTACTACTTGGATCTGTGTGGCTCGACCATCCATCGGAACCCCAGACTCAGTGTGTTCAGGAAGGGTCCTGCTTACTTGTCCGCAGTGGGTGAGCACACCTGGGTGTGTGTCTCAGGTCCCCATGGAGGTCACGGCAAATGTACAAGACTTTCTGCCAGAATGGCCTGGAATTACCTAGTTCCAGACAACAGGTTGGCCAACTCTGGCTTCTGGCCCACTCTTTTGGGGTTTCCCCTGGCGGAGCTAGGCTTGTCACACCTGGCCTAGCCTTTCCTGCTCAAGGCGTGCCTGCCTGAGATAACTTGGCCATGCCCGCTCACTCAGCCCGATGGGCTGTGATGAGGGAGAGGGTGGTCCAGACCTTCTGGATTTGGAGGTGAGAGCAGCTGTCCGCCCTGGGAGGGAACAGCAGGCCTCGTCCTGTGCCATGTTCACTTTTAAACTTCTTTCATTCCTGGCTGCCCACATGCCCTGCAGGTGTTGGCTCAGGGGGTGAGCACCGACCCCATTTCTGGGCTGTGCCCTGAAGCGGGCTGGTTGGTTCTTTTCGCCAGGGGTGCTGGGGGGAGGGCTGGCGTTTGCTCAGCTGAGAACCACTGCAGGGCCCAGCCCAGTGCTCTTCCTACCTCCCCCTGTTCTCTACCCCTTCCCCTTCCCACCTCTACCCTCTTGATACCTCTGCTTGGCCGTGGGCACACACGGGGAGCCTGCTTGGCCAGGGAGAATGGTTTTAGGTCCTGCTTCACTCACCCTCTGGATCGGGGATGCCCTCCTTCCCAAGCTCCCAGACACACAGGCAACCTCGCTGCTTCTGTTTCTTCACCCGGACAGCACAAGGCTTCTAGTTGGAGATTTCTCCTTTCCCTTTCCTTGGCTGGCGTGTGACGGCAGGCACAGAATGCTGCAGCCCCTCCCCTTCCTCGGTGGATTTTTGGCTCAGAAGCCATTCCCACGGTGCCCCTCAAGGGCCTCGCCCTGTGCTAAGCTTCAGGATGCCATGATGAGTAAGACCTGGGGCCCGAAGGGAGTGAGACCCGTAAACAGCCAATAGGAAGGCTGCCAAGTCACCAAACTCCTGGGAATGTCCCTGCCTTATAAAAAGCAGCCTGCGTCCCTCTTCTTTGTCCATGCCTGTACCCTTTTACTTTCGTTTTTGCCAGGACCTGTGACAGCTGCGGAGCAGGCTCGGCTGGGAGAGTCTCTCTGCTGCTTGGGGACCCTCCCAGGGCTTGAATCTTCGAGAGGCTGCCTCCCCTCATTTCTCAGAACCCGGAGGCTGAGGGCTGAGCCCAGCATGAGCTGAGCCGTGGATGGAGGCGACGGCATGTAAGGTTTGGTGAGGAGGGAGGGGAGGGCCCGGGGCAGGTGGGAGGCGGGCAGTGATGACCAGGGTCAGTGCACCCTTGAGCTTTGCAGCCACTGAGTTTGCGCGGTGATTTTTGCTTCGCCTGAGTTACAGCAATGTTCTGGGGCTGCTTTTTTAAATTTTATTTTAGTTATTTTTAGAGAAAGGGGAAGGGAGGGAGAGTTGCCTTCCCCCTACTGGGTACCTGGCCCACAACCCAGGCCTGTGCCCTGACTGGGAATCGGACCAGCAACCCTTTGGTTCTCAGGCTGGTGCTCAATCCATTGAGCCACACCAGCCAGGGCTGGGTCTGCCCCTTCAGGTACCAGAGGGTTACCTACATAGGCATGGGCTCAGCCCCCTGTGCGGAACCAGGTATAAGGGGTCAGAGGCAAGCTTCTGGAGTTGTGCTGCTGGGGGTCAAACCCACTTCACCCGGCCGCTCCGTGCCTTAGTTTTTTCATCTGTAAAATAGGGTTGGTCATAGCATCTTCAGATCTACTTCAGAGTGGATGGGAGGGGTAAACGAATTCAGACTGCAAACTGCTTAGAGAGGTGGCTGTTACCTTGCAGGTGCTTCATGAATACGAGCCAGGACGGCAGCGAGAGCTGCCGCGGCCTGAACCCAGCCGGCATGCAGGAGCCCTGGCACACTGCCTCAGAGAGAGGTCAGTTCCTGGCCCCTCGGCAGACCTGGCTCTTAATACTGGCTCAGACTTCTCTCAAGCTCCCTGGGCTGGGGATGAAGCCTGGGTACAGGAGCCAGGGGTCTTGATTTAACCCCTGCCTGCTTCAAACTCCCAGTGGGACCTTGAGCCGGTTTCTCGCCTCCCTGGGGCTCAGTGTGCACATCTGTGCAATGGGGAACTCGGATGGGGGAATGTCTGCGGGCTGGACGGTGGTTGGCTTGGACTCAGGGTAGACCAGACTGGCCTTCCCCACCCCGCCCGACCCCCCAGCCTTCTTGCTTCTGGAGAAGTCATGCTGCCCTCGCTCTCCTCCCCAGGCGGTGGAATGTGCACGCAGGAGGCTTTCGGGGCGCAGAGAAGCCAGCTCGTGGAGCTGCTGGTCTCGGGGTCCCTGGAGGGCTTTGAGAGTGTCCTGGACTGGCTCCTGTCCTGGGAAGTCCTGTCTTGGGAGGACTATGAGGGCCTCAGCCTCCCAGGCCAGCCCCTCTCCCACTTGGCCCGGCGCCTCTTGGACACGGTCTGGAGTAAAGGTGCTTGGGGCTGTGAGCAGCTCATCACGGCTTTACAGGAAGCGCAGGCTGACAGGCAGTCCCCAAAGCTGCGTGGCCACTGGGACCCCCACTCACCCCACCCAGCCCGGGACCTGCGGTGTTGCCGGCCGGCCATCGTCAGGAGACTCTACGGCCACGTGGAGGGCGTGCTGGAGCTGGCGCAGGCGCGCGGTTTCATCAGCCGGTACGAATGTGACGAAATCAGGTTGCCCATCTTCACGTCATCCCAGCGGGTAAGGCGCGTCCGTCCAGGGTGAGCAAGATTCACAGGAAAAAGGTGCTGCTGAGTCACCAGCACTCATGCGTTGTTGTGGGGTCAGGCCCAGGGGGAGGCCTGGATGGCGGGCTTCCCCTAAGAAGGTGGCCTGGCGGGTAAAAGTTGTTGCATTTTGGAATCACGCTGCTTCTGATGAGACGGAGCGCTGGGCGGTAGCCTCGGCTCGGGCCCGGGGTCAGAACGAGGCCTTCCTCACCATGGAAACGCTCGGGCCCTGGCCTTTCCGTCTCGGGTTCCTCCTTTGTAAAAGCGCCCGTGGCTTCTTGGGAGAAATCAGTGAGTCGCTTTGTGTGACGCCCGAGACAGTGTCTAGCGCACAGTGGGCACTCACGAACATCACCACCGGCCACTAGCAATTCTGTGTGCCGTGATATTGCCTGCCCTGCCCTTCTGTTGCTGTCCGTTTGCCATGAACAGCTCAACAGGTCATAAAAACTCATGGAATTAAAGCCGCGTGCAGCGAGGGCACACCGTACACCCGTAACCCATACAGTTTCGATGCCCACACAGGAGTTCTGACGTGAAACCGTGTCAGGTCACAGACAGCCGGAGCGGGGAGGTAGCTGAGCCTCGGAGAGTGCCGTTCCATGGGAACACAGACGTGTCTAACGTTTGGGGCCTCTTCGTTCTGTTTTCCCCCAGACAGTGACCCTCAGGCCTCCTGTGACACAGGCGAAGCCGTCAGTGACTTCCCACTGTGTGCATCGGGAAGTCGAGGCCCAGAACCCGCTCTGAGTCAGCTCGCAGAGAGGGCCAGTGCTGGACCTGGTGCCTGGCTCGTTCATTCATCGTGAATCAAATCACTCATTTATGCAGCCAGAATGTATTTAGATGCCTACTACGTGCTGAGCTCTGCCCGAAAGCCTACTGTGCTCAGAGTACCTCGCACATAGTAGGTCCTCATTAAGTACTTGCTGAAGAAATGCCTGCATTATCAATGAGTGAATTGGACTTCTCTAAACTCCTGCTGTCGCTTGCTTGTTTTTCTGGCCTCTGACTGTGCCTGCGAAGTCGCAGGAATCGGTAGAAACCTCCCCACGTCTGTCCCGCACGCAGCCCTTCGGGAAGAAAGACGGCTTTCGCTTTCCCCGCAGGCACGAAGGCTCCTGGATCTGGCCATGGTGAAGGCCAACGGGCTGGCTGCCTTCCTTCTACGGCATGTTCTGGAGTTGCCGGCCCCGCCGACCCTGCCTTTTGAAGGTATGTGTGTGTGTGAGTGTGTTCTTTGTCCATATGTGTGTTCTTCGTCCATCCGCAAAGGAAGGAAGGGCTGCGCAGCGTCCTGGCTCGGAGTGAAAGCTCCAGGCGGAGGCACGCCAGCTGGTCTCCCGGCTCCCCGCTGACGAGTCTCTCCCAGACCCGGCTTCCCCAATTCAAGGGTAACACCGCCACTGCCTCACCGGGCTGTTGGGAGGAGGAGCGGGGTCCACGGCGATATTAAGGTTAGCTTTTATTATTTCCAGAACGGTCTCTGGAGCTACTGTGTGTTGAAGGCTGACGGCAGGTACTGCTTACTAGCCGAACTCTCATTGCCTGTACGAAAAAGATGTGGCCCTGACGTAGGGCTGGTCTCTCTTTTGTTTTTAGATTAATTTTTCAGTTACTGTCGACGGACAGCATTGTCTGAGTGTCAGGTGTACGACAGAGTGATCTCTGTGATGTAGCCGCTCGCTATCGGAAATTCGAGAACCACGTGGATGTCAACAGCGTGGTGGCTCCCATTGCGCGGGGTTGGCCGCCCCACCCAGGTGTCCTGTGGGTGCTTTGTGTGCAGTCTCTGTCGCCTGAGACGCAGGTGTCGCTTTCTCTGCCTTACGGGTGTGAGACCTGGGGCCGGAGGCCCAGTGAGGAGGTGGGGGAGGGTGGGGCTGGTTGTAGACAGTCCCCTCCCTTGCCTTCTCTTTTCCTGGGAGAAGCGATCATCAGTGGTGATGAAGAGAAAAGGCGGAAGCCAGGTGCTTTCTGGGTCTTGTTCCTCCGGCTCTGAGGGCCCTGTCTCTGCGTGGTGTTGGTGGATGGATCCGTCAGCCCGGGCAGGCCCTCTGGGCAGCGAGCGTGCCTGTGGGAGGGGTGGCCGGAAGCCTGTGCTTGGCCCCTGGACATGCACACTGGCACCCGAGGACAGAGCTCGGACATCAGTGACAGCAGGGGACGTGCACCACGCACGGTCACCGCCCGCTTTGCCCTTGGTTAACATCTACCTCGGATATCTGCGAGCCCTGCTGGCCCCTCACACGTTGTCGCCCCGGGGGCCGTGGTGCACGGTTCCCCCAGGTGGGGATCCTGACGGGGACGAGTGGCACTGTTTATTTTTAAAATGAGTGGTAATGCTTTTTCCTGGAGAATTTCCCTACCGTTGGTGATGGCTGGAAAGGCCGCACTGAAAATCAGAGTGTTCGGGAGAAACGTACCCAGTGTTCCTAGGGCAGCCGCGAGGCATCCAGAGCGACAGTGGCCAGTTCAGGGAACGGAGGAGGACACGCAGGTTTCTCCTTTATGTGACGCAGTCCAGCTTCTGTGTGCTAAGAGTGCTCCCGGGAGATTGCCTGTTAGCCTTTGGGTTGAGAACATGCGGGCCGGAACGTGGCAGGGGGCAGCGAGGCCGTGACGGGGTGACCCACGCTCTGAGCTTCCCCTAGGCGGGGCTGTAGGCTGCCACTTCCCCATTTCCTGAAAGGGGAACTGTCCCCGACAAGGCAGTGGCCCGCTTGGGTATTGGGTAGAGGAACAGCTGCAGCCCCGCGGACATGCCCTACGCTGGGACTCCAACTGCGGAGGGTGGGCGGAGCGGATGGGGAAGTGGACCTTGATCAGGAAATCTCGTCCCAGTGCTGACCTGGGCACCCAGTGACCCCGAGGGCTAGGCCCACCCAGATAATCTAGGGTCATCTCCCCATTCGGGGTCTTTAATCACATCTGTCTAGTCCCTTTTCCCAGTACGGTAACAAAACATATTCACAGATTCTGAGGATTAGGATATGGACCTCTTTGGGGGCGGGGGGGTCCATGGTTGTGCCTAAAACACACCCACTGATAATAACGATACGAAACACTGTTTTTCTTCTAAATCCTATTTTACCTCGTTTCCTCCCGACACAATCCTTCACTGTGGGTTGGCCCCATTTTTACGGATACGCCGACCGAGGCCAGAAAAGCAGCTTGCGCAGGCTGACGGGGGACCCAGGTTTCAAGCTCAGGGGTGTCTGACTTCAGACACGGGGCTCCCCGGCCCTTGCGCCTTCTGCTTCCGTTCAGGGAGATTCGGCCGAGGCTGGGTGGGGAAGGGGTTCCTCTCGGGCTGCCTAGGATGGCGGGTCCTCTGGTCCAGCCCCGGGCCCCTTCTCAGCAGCAGCTCGTCCCGACTTCCGTAGGAAAACAGCATCGACGGTTGCCTTTGGAGAGCTGATTTTGTGTCAGACTCTAAATAAAGCCCTTGACGTGAATATCTTAATTGTTCCAGGTAGAAAAAAAGCCTTCTAAGGTAGGGGCCGCCCCCCATCCCACTTCTCAGGGGAGGATGCTGAGGGGGAGGAAGGTGACGTGACCGTCCTCCAAGTCCAGAGCGTGCGAGTGGAGAGCCCGCCGGCCGTTCTCTCGCCCCTGCAGCGTCAGGCCGCAGCCCCCTCCCGGCTCAGGTCCCACCTCCTCGGCCTCTTCCTTTGTCTTCCAGATGCCGCCGCGTGCAAGAAGTACATCTCCAAGCTGAGGACCACGGTCGCCGCTCAGTCTCGCTTCCTGAGCACCTACGATGGAGCAGAGAATCTTTGCCTGGAGGAAATCTACACGGAGAACGTCCTGGAGATCCGGACAGAGGTGGGCATGGCTGGACCCCCGCAGCAGAGCCCTGCCACCCTGGGCCTGGAGGGGCTCTTCGGCGCCGGCGGCCACCTCAACAAGGATGCAGACACCGTGCTGGTGGTGGGCGAGGCGGGCAGCGGCAAGAGCACGCTCCTGCAGCAGCTGCACTCGCTCTGGGCCGCGGGGCGGGACTTCCAGGAGTTTCTCTTCATCTTCCCGTTCAGCTGCCGGCAGCTGCAGTGCGTGGCCAAACCCCTGTCGGTGCAGACGCTGCTCTTTGAACACTGCTGTTGGCCCGACCTCGGCCAACAGGACGTCTTCCAGTTCCTCCTTGACCACCCCGACCGTGTCCTCTTAACCTTCGATGGCTTTGACGAGTTCAGGTTCAGGTTCACGGACCGCGAGCGGCACTGCTCTCCCACCGACCCCACGTCTGTCCAGAGTCTGCTCTCCAACCTTCTGCAGGGCAACCTGTTAAAGAATGCCCGCAAGGTGCTGACCAGCCGCCCGGACGCGGTGTCCGCGCTCCTCCGGAAGTACGTGCGCACGGAGCTCCACCTCAAGGGCTTCTCCGAAGACGGCATCGAACTGTACCTGAGGAAGCGCCACCGGGGGCCCGGTGTGGCCGACCGCCTCGTCCGCCTGCTCAGGGAAACCTCCACCCTCCACGGTTTGTGCCACCTTCCCGTCTTCGCGTGGATGGTGTCCAAATGCCACCAGGAACTGCTGCTGCAGGGCGGGGGGTCCCCGAAGACCACCACGGGCATGTACCTGCTGTTCCTGCAGCATTTCCTGCTGCACGCCTCCCCCCGAGACTCGGCCCACGGCATGCTGGGCCCCGGCCTGCTCAGAGGCAGGCTCCCCACCCTCCTGCACCTCGGCCGCCTGGCCCTCTGGGGCCTGGGCAGGAGCTGTTACGTGTTCTCGGCCCAGCAGCTCCAGGCAGCAGGCGTGGACGAGGAGGACACTTCTCTTGGCTTCCTGGTGCGTGCCCAGGGGCCTGCGTCCGGGAGCACGCCCCTGCTGGAGTTCCTGCACGTCACTTTCCAGTGCTTTTTCGCCGCGTTCTACCTGGCGCTCAGTGCCGACGTGACGCCATCCTCGCTCAGACTCCTCTTCAACTGTCGTCGGACAGGGAGCTGGCCGCTGGCCAGGCTGCTGCCCTCGCTGTGCGTGCAGGGCCCGAGGCACAGGGCGGGCAGCGTGGAGGCTTTGCTGCAGGAGGCCGAGCCACACAACCTCCAGATCACGGCGGCCTTCCTGGCAGGGCTGCTGTCCCAGGAGCACCGGGGCCTGCTGGCCGAGTGCCAGGCGTCTGAGAAGGCGCTCCCGCGGCGCCAGGCCTGCGCCCGCTGGTGTCTGGCCCGCAGCCTCCAGAAGCACTTCCACGCCATCCCACCGGCCCTGCCGGGGGAGGCCAAGAGCATGCACGCCATGCCCGGGTTCGTGTGGCTCATCCGGAGTCTGTATGAGCTGCGGGAGGAGCGGCTGGCGCGGGAGGCCGTGCGTGGGCTTGGCGTCGAGCACCTCAAGCTGACGTTCTGCGGCGTGGGCCCCGCGGAGTGTGCCGCCCTGGCCTTCGTGCTGCGGCACCTCCGGCGGCCCGTGGCCTTGCAGCTGGACCACAACTCCGTGGGCGACGCTGGGGTGGAGCAGCTGCTGCCTTGTCTCTGCGTCTGCAAGGCGCTCTAGTAAGTGTCGCCGGGCAAGGCCGGCAGGCAGGCCCGGTGGGGATGCCACCGCCACTGAGGGGCAGGAGCGGGAACACCTGCTGGGATCCAGGAGTTCCAGCCACCTCTTCCACGCAGCCTTGGCTGGGTCCCTTCCCCTGCCTGGGCCTTGGTTTATTTCATTTTTGTATTTTTTATATTTGTTGCAGGTGTACAGCATAGTGGCTGGACAATTATATAACTTACAAAGTGATCCCCCCGATAATTCTAGTGCCCACCTGGGCCTTAGTCGAAATATAGGGTGACGATACCCACGGTTCCTAGGACAGCCCGTGTGACAGGCGCTTCCCAGAGTGACCTCTCTTATCTCCTCAGCCACCCCCCTGGGCTGTGGCCGGGACAGCCATTCCCGATCTGAGGCTCAGAGACATGGCGTGACTTGTACAGGGTCCCGTAGGAAAGAGCTGTGAGTCACGTGTCCTGTCTTTCTGGTTGCATGTTCCTGCTGCGCACGAGCACCCCGTCACCCCATCTGTGCGTGGGCGTCAGAGGCTCCCCGACAACTTTGAAGTCACACACAAAGTTTCGTGTGCTCGGCGGCCGTGCTGGGAACCGCTCCACGTCCACGGTGGCTTGTGCCCCATCAGAAACGTTAAAACCCCAACAAGATAGGAATTCCGGGACCCCAGAGAGGGCAAGAGGCTGTGGGGTTTCACCCGAGCTTTCGTTGCTCATGCAGTGCTGGCTGCGGACGAGGTATCGGCATCCCCCACGCTGCTGTGAGCCCCGTCTGGAGGTGTGAGGTCCCCCTTTGGAAGGTCGCTGCCCAGCACCCCCTGGCCTTCCTCCCTGCCCTGGGCCAGGCCAGCTTGGAGGCTGTGCCCCGGTCTGGCGGCCAGCACCCGCCCCCCCAACTTCCCTTTCAGCCTCAGAAGGGGATGTCCTGACCCCATTTATAGCCTCTGAGAAAGCAGAAGTTGTAACTTAGGGTTAAAACCAACTCACAGCCTCCCAGGCGTTTGACCCTGTGCAAGGGACAGACGTCTGGTGGAGCCCGTGAAGGCGGTGTACCTCTTCTAGGCCAAAGCAGCGAGACTCTGTTCTTCGTGGAGCAAACAGAGATAGCTGCTAGGAGCGGCGACCGCCACCCCTTTCACAGGGACCGTGGCCCTAAGTGTATACGTGAGATGTAACAATACAATGTATATCATATATGGTTACTACGTATATTACATATAACGAAGATACATTATACGTATGAATGTATCGGATGACACATTTACTTTTGCTGACTCAAGGAGAGTTTAGGGAGTGTTTTCAAAGGCTTGGGCAGGTGTTAGGAAGAG
>PVKM010029281.1:0-17829 GCA_004027735.1 Carollia perspicillata | reverse complement strand
AGTGTTTCCATATTCATTATCTTTGTGCTTATTTGGTTGATAATCTGTCTCCCCCAATAGACACTAAACTCCACAAGGGCAGAACCTTATCTGATTTTGCTTATCATCACATCCCCTGGGGCCTGCCACAAAATAGGGGCCCAGTCAATATTTGCTTCATGAGGCAGTAAGTGAATTCCCTTCTCAGTCTTCCAGATTCCCCCTCTTGTGGGAGCTTTGCCTTTCTGTGCTGTCAGACACCCCCTCATCTGTGTGTCTGTTTCCCAGCACTCAGCATCCATAATGGATCATTTGCTCGCTGACTGAGCTTCCCTGGCAGACTGTGAGCCCCTCTCCATCACAACCAGCCTGGCGCTCAGCTCAGCACTCAGCCCAAAGAAGAGCTCAGGAACTGGGCGATGGGTGAACAAATGGACAACAGTCTGCCTCACCCTTGTCTCCACTATACCTCTGTTTTGGGGTGGCCCTGGGGCCTGCGGGGCACCCAGCGAGGAGCCAGCACTCTTGCAGCAGGAAGGGGTGGAGCAGGCTCTGGGAGAGGCAGTCCCATTGCAGTGGTTGGGAGGGAGGTCCTCTTAGGAGGAAGACGGTCAGTTGCGAGGGTCACAATAGGCGATAGAAATTTAATCAGCATCCAGGAGGACCCAATGCAAGGAACAGGGTGTCTCACCTGGAAGGAGGGGCCCTGAGAGTACACCCCATTATGAGTAAGAGATCATAGTGGGATCCCGTAAGGCCTGTCCCAGGACAGGACTCTGCTGCCCAACTGGACTACAGATCATATCACAATCCATTCCTTCCAATTTTGAGCATATTGTCCTCTGCACCTAAAACGACACCCCATGTACCCAATGGGTGACCTCGAGGAAGGGGTGCTGGGGCCAATTTCAACCAGAAACCTTGTTTTCCTCATGCAGTCCTTTGAATAGGGTGGGATATAGAACTTCTGTGATTAGATTAATGAGCCTGAGTTATTCTGGGTGGGCCTGGTTTAAACAGGGAATCGCATAAAAGCCATCTCTGAAGGGAAAGATCTGAAGTGTGAGGAGAATAAGGAGGGTTCACTTGGCAAGGTCCCGAGAGTGGGCTGCAGTTGCCGAGAGTGGTCTGTCTCTGACACTGACAAGAAACCAGGACCTCCCTGCACAACTGCAGGGGAACTCTGCAAACAGGCTGAGGGAGCTCAAGAGCAGGTCTTCCCTGAATTGAACCTGCAGATCGCAACACACCAGGCTGACACGCTGACTTCAGTCTTGTGAGAGGTCCTGGGCAGAGGGCTCAGCTAAAATGTGCCTGACTGTTGACCCTCAGAAACCAAGATGATTTTGTGTTGCTTTAAGCTGCAGAAATGGTGGTAATTTGTTATGCAGCAATAGAAAACTAGTATCATGATCATTTAAATGCATTTTCTAGTATTTCCCTGGGGCAGACCTAGAGCAATATGGAGTTCGAAGATATGCACATTTACATTTTTAATAATTATCTTCGAATTGTCCTCCAACTCACATTCCCACCAGGGGAGAATAAAACTATCTATTTTCTCATATTCTCAATGATTATTATCAGTTTTTAAGTTTTGCAAATCTGAGAATAAGAATGGTATCCCATTTTTGTTTTTTTATAAAAATATTCTTTATTTTTCACTCTATACAGTTTGGGTATTTTTCTTCTATGATGAAAAAGGTATAAAAAGTTTCTGGTAATCCTAAGTGCTTGATAAATGTTAGTGATAATCACCATCATCACATTCACCACTATTGATTAAGAATATTTATATTTTTAATTTCAATGCCTCTGGTTGTATTTTACTTGCTTGTTTGTTTTGTTAACTAGGTTCCACTTAGAGGTGAGATCATGTGGTATTTGTCTTTCACATCCTGGCTTATTTCACTCAGCATAATGCTCTCCAGATCCATCCATGCTGTTGCAAAGGGTAGGAGTGCCTTCTTTTTTTCTGTTGCATAGTATTCCACTGGGTAAATGTACTATAGGATCAAGGGTGGAAGGTAAGGATGGCTGGGTTACGGGGAAGTGGTGGTGGGGAAATGGAGACAACTGCACTTGAACAATAATAAAAAAAATTTAAAGTTAAAAAATATATAAATATTCTATTACTCTCATTATAATCATTGCACATGTTTTATTTCAGTGTGATTTTTATGAAAAAAAATTCCACTTTTAAAATGTTGGCAACAAATTCAGCCAATCAAAATTAATAGACAGATCGACTATATTTTAATTTAAAAAATTGATAGAGCCAATTTTATGGGTCAAACAAAACCACTAGTGTGCCCCTCATGCTCCATTCCATTTTGCTCTCCTTACTCATTTTTTAGTACAATGATATTTATTCCTATTAAATGAGTGAGAATGCCTTGGGTAGTTTCCCATGTCTGGAAATAGTTTATAAGTAAGAATTATCTGGCTTTTGAGAGATTGGAAGAAATCACCTATAAACCTATCTGCATTTGATGTTCCCTTTTTTTGAAAGGGTATATTTTTGGTTACCTTTTTAAAAAAATATTTTATTTATATATTTATTTTTAGAGGTAGGAGAAGGGAGGGAGAAAGAGAGGGTAAGAAACATTGATTGGCTGCCTCTCATAGACCCCCTCCAGGGACCAATCACAACCCAGGCACGTGCCCTGACTGGGAGTGAACGGACGACCTTTCGCTTGCAGGATGATGCCCAACCAACTGAGCCATTCAGGCCAGGGCTGTCTTTTGAATTCCTTGTCTGCCCATTAGCCTGGTCTATTTTTCTATCTTTTCTTTGAGACTGTTTTTAACATTTATATTTTCCTAAAATCTACCCTTTAGATTTATATATGTATTGGTACAAACATTTAAATGAGGTTCTCTGAATACTTCTTGAATTTTTATCAAATCTATAATTATGACTCTTCTGCCATTGCTAATGTAATTTCTACTTTCTGCTTCCAGGTTTTCCATTCTGGATATTTCATATAAAAGATATTATGTAGTCTTTTGTGTTTGGCTTCTTTCACTTGGCATAATGTTTTTAAGGTTGATACCTATTTTATGGACATACCACATTTTGTGTATGCATTCATCATTTGATGGATATTTGGTTGTTTCTGCCTTTTAGCTGTTACAAATAATGCAGCTGTGAACATTTTTGTACCACTTTTTGTGTGAATATGTTTTCATTTCTCTAGGAGTGAAAGAAATTTCTGGGTCATGTGGTAGATTCACATTTAACATTTTGTGGACCCCACAAACTGTTTACCACAGTAGCTGCACCACTGTACATTCCTACACCAAACACAAGGGTTCCAATTTCTTCACATCCTCCCCAACACTTGTAATTTTCCATTTTTTCCAATACGGTCATCCTCGTGACTTTGATTTGCATTTCCCTAATGAGTAATGGTGTTGAACATTGGCCATTCGTATATGTTCTTTGTAGAAATGCATGTTCACATCCTTTGCCCACTTTTCATTGTGCTATCTGTACTTCCACTGTTGCGTTCCATGGTTCCCTTCAGAACAGCTTCTGAGCAGTTACAGCGAGGGTCACAGCCACACCAATTACTTATGCCATCCAGCTGAAATACAATGCTAGCCACAAATGCCCGCTGCACATGTAATTAAAATTTTCTAGTGGCCACAGACACATTAAAAATAAACAAGAAGAAAAAGAAAATTAATTTTAATAGTATGTTTTCATTCTTTTTTTCTTGTATAAGGTCTTTTGAGGGCATGATTTCCATCTACAGCACATCTCAGTTCGCACTAGTCACATTCCCAGGGCTCAACAGTCTCAGGTAGTGGTTGTCTACCATGTTGGACAGATGTATTCAGATTTTACCACAAGTTTACCATAGGAAAATTATTGCTTTGCTTGCTGCTTTTTGTTGTATTCCATATTTTCATCTATGTTGACTTCATATTTTGGGACAGAAAGCTAGAAATTTCAAATCGAGTGGCTTCTTTTTACTCTGAGTGGCATGAGGCCAGTTTGGAGGTGGTGTTGGGACCTGAGGGTAACACCTAGAGATGCAGGGAAAGTCCTGCAAACTAGGAGACCCGGTGTGAGGCACTTACAACAGCTGCAGTTGGGATGGTGGTTGCGGAAAAGGAAAGGAGGGGTGTATTCCAAAGACGTTGAGGAGAAAACATAGAAGGGGATCAACTGACCAATTGGGTGTGGAGAGCCAGGGAGAGGAAAGAGTCAGAAATGACTGGGGACTCTCATCTGGGTAAACAGGGGCCACACACCTAAGGAGAATTTCAGAAGAAGGAAATGGTTTGGGGAAGATGCCGAGAAGGCTGACTCCCACAGAACCTGAGAAGCTGCTGTGACATCTAATGAGGCACCAAGGTTGGAAACCTGGGTGTGGCCCTCAGGGAGGGGGGTGGGACAGCAGAGGAGGGTGTGGGGGTCATCCACAGAGAAGTAAAAGCTGAGACAGCCGCAGGGGTGAGGCTGGGGAGGAGGGACTGAGGCCAGGGCTCTGAGGATGCCCTCAGGAGTGGGAGGATGAAGAAGAAGAAGAAGAAAAACAATCTGAAAAGGAGCAGCCAGGAAGAAGAAGGAATGTCAGAATGGTCTAGACTTTGAAGAAGGAAGTGAGCGATCAGTGTGAGATGCAGGAGGAAGGTAAGTAACAACAACAATAAAGCAGTGATATTAATCACCTTGGGGCTTATTTCTCTTTACCCACTGAGCCCTGAAGAATGAGAAAACCATTGCTTTTCATGTGTAAGAATGTAGTAACTATTAATACATTTTGGTAACTCTGAAAGATAATATATATTTTGGGTTGTTAAAGGTATAATCCACATGCTGGGTCCTTGCTGTTTGGGGAATCCATGACCTTTCCACTACCCACCAATCCAAAAGCTATTGGGTGAGCCTAGTAAATCCTGATTATGTCAGTCCTGCTTCAAGGCCTCCAGAGGCTGCCTGGACCCTCCAGGGTGAAGCCACTGCATCCGGTGTGGAACATTACAACCCCCGGGGGTCTGACCCTGGCCTGCGTCTCTAGCCTCACATCTCTGCATCCTACTTGGTCCTCTGCACCCAGCCTTGGGCACATCCCTTGGAATGGGCTCTCTCTCCAAGGGCCTTTGTACATGCTGCTGCTTTCTTCATTCTTTTCCCCATTCCCTCATCTGCCTAAGCAGCTGGGTTTTACAACACAAATCTAATTATGTCACTTTCTGCTTAAAACCTTTTAATAATTTCCCATGATGTATACAATAAAATCTGAACTTGTAACCCCAATCTGTAAAGTCTTGTGTGATCCGGTATTTGCTTATCTCAGCCCCTTCACACCGCTCCTTGTGTGCTAAATTCTAGCCACACTCATCCTTTTTCCTCCCCACTCCAATAGCACACCAAGCCTGTCCTTGTAGGCCATTTTCCCTGCTTGAAAAACCCCCTCCCTCCTTCTAATCATTAAAGTCTTGGCTTAAACACCACTTCCTCAAGCCTCCCTGGCCATGAAGTCACTCTCTGTCACATTATTCTGTGCATTAGTGGGCCTCTTCCCCTTGGAATGTAAGTTTCTAGTGAGGAGGACCTTGTGTGTCAGGTCCACTGCCCTATCTCAGTCCTTAGAGCACCTCAGGGCACATGATAAGCACTCAAAATCAGTAGAACGGATGTAGGCGCTGGGGTCACCTCCTCCAGCCAGTCTTCCCTGACTCCTGCTCCACCCCGGTCTGGTTTAAGCCCTATTCTGACGTGCTTGCATGGACTCTTGCCTTCCTCGGTCCAGCACCTTCTACACTGGGCTGTAATTGCCTTCCTGTCTGACTGTCCCACTGCCCAGTGGGCCTGGAGGCTCAGGATAACTCATCTTGCTATTCCCAGTGTGTGGCTGAGCTCCTTGCCTAGTACAGACATGCAATCAATGTCCATTGGATGGACAAGGTAGGAGTAAGTACAAGGGACTCAAAGAGGAGTCCCTCTTCCTGAGTCTCCTGGAAAAAGCAAGAGGCAGCCATTTTTCCGAAGTGAAGGATCTGCCTGCACCTCTGTGTTCATCATTTCCTGGTGCGTCTGTTCCAGAGAAATGCCAACAAGTCCTCCTGGGAGAGCCAGGTATTCAGTGTCCCTGGGGGAATAGGCTGAAAGGTACAGAGTGCTCTGGAGGCTTGTCCTGTTGGGGAGAGGGAAATGCCCAGAAACTGACCTGGCTGATTTTTCTCCATCTGCTTTTCAGTGAATTTGTATGGTGTAAAGTGTAACAAAACAATTAGTTAACAATCACTGTCTGGAAAACCATTTTATTTGTTTGTTTGTTTGTTATTTTTAGAAAGAGGGGAAGGGAAGGAGAAAGAGAGGGAAAGAAACATCAGTGTGTGGTTGTCTCATGTGGCCCTCCACTGGGGACCTGGCCTACAACCCAGGTGTGTGCGCTGACTAGGAATTGAACCAGGGACCCTTTGGTTCACAGGCCCATGCTCAGTCCACTGAGCTATACCAGCCAGGTACAAAACCATTTCAGACAAAAATGGTTTTACTCAACCTGAACTGGGTGAAGTAATCATAAAAAGTTTAAAAATCAAATACCTGGATTTAAGTGGCAAACATTATTTAAGAATTCATGTCACTAAAACTTAGCTTTCTAGTTGTTTTTCTTTTAAATGCCACTGGAGGCAGTAACCCTGTTTCCTTTCTGTGGGGGTGGTGCTAAGGTTGAGGTGCCGGAGCTAATTACATGGTGCAGGGTGGGGGACGCTGGGTTTTCTTGCCAAGGGGAAATGCAGTGACGTAGAGCACGCTGAAATCAGAAATTAAGAAAAGCAAATCCAATGAAACGAAAAGCTTTTTGGCTTTCTCATTCCCCTCTTCTTATCTGCGCATTCTCGTTTCTTGACTCTCTCAATCCCTCCTCCTCACCTCTCCTCCACCAATTCTTACCACTAACTCCTCAAAAAAAGTTTTCAAGTCCTACTTCCTTGTTTCAAATTAGACCCCCAGGCACTGCCTCAGAGAAGGTGGAATTCAGGATATGACTCTCCCTATGACAAAAACAAGGGGAAAATGTTGGTGGCAGAATGGAGCCCTGAGAGAGACTACAATGAAATAGTTATTATTCACCTAGTATTATATACAGGTACACAACTGCCCAGTGACAAACCGACTCCAACACTGGCAAGGACTTCCCACCATGACACCTTCACAAGTGCCCAGTGGGACAGGGTGTCCCAGAACTCTGGGAGATGGGCTGCTGGTCCCCAGGAAGGCCTGTCCTTGGTTGACTCCTCAATGCATCTCCAAAGGTGGAGGCAGCCAGGTGGCTTTATTATAACTATCATTTTTACATTGCAAGTGCTTCCAACATTTCCCCTCCCCCTCCTTCATGTTCACTTGTTTTTGAGAAACTTGTTCTACTGTTGGTTTTTGGACAGACTGGAATGGGATGAAGGCTCCCAGAGGCCGTAAGCCCCACTCCTGGCAAAGTCTGCTTTTTCCTTGACAACTTTTTTACTTCTTCTTTGCTCTTGACTTTTACTGTTCCAGATATTGGGTAAAATGGATGTCCTTACTGCCTTTTGCCAGTAAATCAGTCTGCCTGGTTGGATGAGCCACCTGGTTGACCTTGAACCCAGGTTCCCTACAAGGACACTTGTGGAATCTTCTTCCAGGTTTGGGTCTGCACCATGCCACTAAGATCCCAATTTAATCTGTCCACTTTCATATTTGCTCTCATGCCAAAAAGGAGTCACAGTGTTTCCAAATGTTTTGTGCAGCTCCTAAACTTTCTAAACCATGGTGGTTTTGTCTCCCATTTCTTTTCTCCCCTAGGCATACCTTCCACTTATATTTTTGTAAGGGCTTTCTATGAAGATGGCCTGGAATTTCCCATTTCTGTCTCTTTTGCACAGTCTCTCCTCATCTTTCCTTTTCTCCCCCTCTTCCTTCCTGAGGCTTGGCTGTGACCAGGACATCTTGTCCAGATTCCATCCCGTGATCATTGGTAGGTACTTCTCCCAGCAGTCTGCATCGCACCTTCTCTGGGTGACTTGCCCTTGGAAAACTTAGGTGGGCTTCAGAGCCTCTGTTGTTATGACCAGAGTTGCAGATGCCACTCTAAGTTAGGTATGAAGGATGGAGATTTTTCAAACCTGAAATTTCCTTTGAATTTTCTATAAAGTATTACAGCAGGGGAAAGACAGATGGGCTTTTCTCAGGGGGCCCAGAGCATAGTAGGGAATAGAAGTTAGGCAAGGACGATGACCCGAAGAATGGTGGGCTGGGGGCTTTTTAGGGCGATACAAATAACCTGCTGTCTCACCTAGATACCCCTTTCCTTCATGAATTCACTAGACTAAATAGTGTAAGGGAGGAAAAAGAACCAGGAGGAGAAGCCTACTATTCTGTTCTCCATTCAGCATGTTTGTCTCACCCATGCCTTCCAAAGCTGTCCAGGCCCTGACTTCCCCATTTCTGTGCCCGCGTCAGCCTCCACCCACGGTGGGTCACGTGGGACTCCTTGCTGCGCTCCCTCGCCCAGAGCCTGCTGGGGCAGGTCCAAGAGCTGCCTTCCTCTTCTCTCGTAGCTGTCTTCTTTCCCCACTTTCCTATTCCCTTCCCCAGGTTCCAGTGGTCTGTTCCATCCTGAACTCTGTAGATCTGGCTGACCAGCCCACACATCACACCCTTGCTTGCATGTTTGCACTCCATCTCTCCTTTTGCTCTGGGCCCTTGCCTCTGTACTGCAGCTCAGTCCACAGTCTCCCGCTCTGGCCTTCCTAGATATGGCTCTTGATCTCCCTGGCTACCTCCATTTGGATCTCTGGTCTCCAGCATGCTTTCTGGTCTGGCCAGAGTCGATCCCTTCTGGCACAGTATTTTGTAGAGACAGGCAATTGCTTTGCTTCTATGTGACTTTTTCTCAATTGAGAAGTTGAAGGGGCAAGTTCTGAGGGGCAGTCTAGCGGCCAACCCCTCTCCCATTTCTGTTAAAAAGCCTACAGGGAACCTACAGAAGACCTAGGATCTGAGCCCTATTTCCTGAACAAAACACACTACTGTAGTTGTAGAACAGTGAAAAGGACACGTATAAATGCTTAGGAAAGGTGCTAGAAGAATGTAGTATACCAAACAAACAAAAGGAATATTCTGTTCTTCCTTCTATAGTTTTTTTTATACCAGAATGTGCTAATATCGTGTGTTTTGTATATATAATATTTTTAACCTTTGTTGGCATCCCTGACTATCCTGACCCGGTCCTTGGTGGTGGCCAACAACAGGACAGGATCCGTAGGGAAGACTGTCTCGGGCCCTGTCAGCGAAGGGTTAGCTGAAAGCAGCTAGGGTGCTTCCCTCTGCTGGGTGAGACAGAGGATAAGAAGACCTTAGGGAAGGCTTTTAATAGGTAATGTGAGCTTGCCCTACTGGGAAATGTGAGAGAATAGAACAGATGTTTACTCAATTGACTTGCCAAGGATGCAAACTAAACATCACCACAATGGGAATTGGATTGCTATTTTATTTTTATTATTTAGGTTAATTTAGTGTGAACACATTTTGTTAGTGTGGACTTACTTATCAGATACTATACACATTATTATGGCTGAACCCTGGAAATACTGTGTTCTGGATTTTCATGAGAGCATGATAGATTCCTGGTTTCGTAATCTGTAAAGGCAATGTGTATAAACTTCCCTAATTACTAATATCTGGCTCTGCCTTAATTACTCAATTTCAATATCCTCTTGACTTCTCTTCAGATATAACAGTAAATTTTATGTCCATTTGCCTGGTTAATTGTTGTTATTTTAACAAGTCAAAGGGTCTCTGGGGTCACTGGCCTTGATTTTCAGGATTGCAAAAGTCTCTATACGTCATTTGTATCGATTGTTGAGTCTACCTGCATGCATATGCTTTCCTCAGGCTACCATAATACTGTCTTCAAACTTCTTACACTGGCTTAGTGGAACCACTACACGACACGGGATTAGAGGTAGAAATAACACTCCTCTTAAGAATCAACCTGGTAATTATGAAGCCAATACACTTACTGCACCTACGGTAAGCACTTTCTGATTCGAGGAATGTTCAGACGTTTGTGCTAATCATGGAGTTATCACAGAGTAAGTGCTCTGGGTCTCTGAACACTGCCTTCGACAGAGCTCCCTCAACTTCATCCTGAAGCACATCTGAATGAGAGATTGAAGCCTGCTGAAGCAAAGCAACTCCTCAGTGATACATTAGTGACTCCTCAGTTAGTGAGCATGTTTCATTTTTGCTAACAGGAAAAAAGTGTCATTCCTATATGGCTGAGGAAACCTAGGAAAATATTTTATTAACATTTAGAACTGACTTATGGTCCCAAGTCATTTTTGGAAGACCTATACTTTGGCATGAAGCAGATATATAGTAGAAGCAAGCCAGAGAGAAATGGTAATGTTGCCCAAGT
This sequence comes from Carollia perspicillata, assembly GCA_004027735.1. Lineage (NCBI taxonomy): Eukaryota > Metazoa > Chordata > Mammalia > Chiroptera > Phyllostomidae > Carollia > Carollia perspicillata. The sequence goes on along the minus strand of PVKM010029281.1, from coordinate 7,429 downwards.
AGGTCTGTAGCTTTTTCTGACTTCACTTTTCTGAGTCTAAGACACAACACTGGTATGGACTGCCCCTGGATGCTTGGAGCTCCTCGGGAGATGCTGGTCTCCTTGTGAGGCATCTGCGCTCAGAATTCTTTGGGACACCACCTCCGGTCCTTCCGCTGAGCTCTCCTGTACAGTCTCTATTCCCTAAGAACCCCACTGAGCTTATTGTGCTGTGGAAAACCAGTCTTTCAAGGCAAGGCATAGGGGACACTAATGACTTTCCCTCAGACCTATTTTTGTTTTACTGGAAGATTCCTGTTAAAGGTTCCAGTGCCTTCATCTAAGTAAATCCATCGCCGGTGTTGGGAATTTGAGGTATGCGGCAAGACAAGTTGGGTAGGGGTTATTTGACTCGAAAAGTGTAGAAACTAAACATTTTACAAACCTCCTAGTTAGGTCACTTCATGTCCATTTCCTCATCTGTTAAAAAATATAGATGATGACTTTATAACAGTTTCCTGCTCTGATTCCATGAAATGAGTGGTTTCTTGGCACCGATGAGATAGAGGTCACCTACTTAACTTTCCTGGACATAAGCAGCTCACCAGTTCTCAAAACTTGCATTGACTATTTGTACACCCATGTTCATAGCAGCATTATTCACAATAGCTGAGAGACGGAAGCAACCTAAGAATCCATCAATGAATAAATATATAAGTAAAAAGTTGTATATACAAATGATGGGATATGATTCATCCTTAAAAATGAAGGGAATTCTGACACAAGCTACAGTGTGGGTGAACCTTGAGGACAGTATGCCGAGTGCTGTAATCCAGACACGTAAGGACAAATACTATGAGACTCTACATACACGAGGTACCTAGGGTAGTTGACTAATATAGACAGAAAGTAGAATGGTGCTTGCAAGGGGCTGGGAGTGGTGGTGGTGGGGAGTTAGTGTTTAATGAGCACAGAGTTTCAGTGTGGGAAGGTGAAAAAGTTCTGGAGATGGATGGTGGGGATGGCTGCAGAGCAATGTGAGTGCCCTTAATTCCATTGAACTGTGCACTAAAAAATGGTTAAAATGTTGTGTCTATTTTGTCACAATAAAAATTTTGCATTGAACGTAGAGTGAGTACTGATACTTGATAATTGATCAATACGAGAACACACGTGCAACACATTTCAACTTGTAGTCATTTTATTTTGCCCTGTTGGTTTGTGCCTGCTAAAAGTAGTAGAACCGTGTTGCCACAGCTCTTCAGCTGGTTTTAAACAGCAGGTCTTCCAACCACAGTTGGTCTGGAGAGGCAGTGGTCTGAACAGGCATGACTCTGCCACATCTTTGTTTTTCAGATCACTGAACGGGAAGGGATAGCGCATTTTGCCAAGTATTATCACTCATCTAAATGGAACAAATGTGCCCTGGCTGGTGTGGCTGAGTGGACTGAGTGCCAGCCTGTGAACCAAAGGGTCACAGGTTCACAGTCAGGGCACGTGCCTGGGTGGCAGGCCAGGTCCCCAGTGGGGGGTGTGCAAGAGGCAACCACACATTGATGTTTCTCTCCCTCTCTTTCTCCTCCCCTTCCCCTCTCTGTAAAAATAAATAAAATCTTTAAAAATTTCCTATTAAAAAATAAATGAAACAAATGTGACATAATATAGGAATTCACAGGTAATGTGACACTAGCACCAATTTCTTTCTTATGATTATGAAAATTTTTGTATCTTTTACCATAAAGCACTGAGTTTAAATTTGTAATTTTCTTTATTTTTCTCTCTCTCTTTCCCCCCTCTGTTAAGGGGGAGTGTTAATATTTAGTATAAAATATAAAAAAGAACTTATTTAAAAGGAAATAATTAGGCTTGCCCTGGCCAGCGCGGCTCAGCGTGTTGGAGCTTCCCCCTAACCCAAAGGTCTCAGGTTGGATTCCTGATCAGAGCGGTCAGAGCAGTAAGAGCACATGCCTGAGTTGAGGGTTCAGGCCCCTGTCGGGGGCACAAGCAAGAGGCAACCGATTGATGTTTCTTTCCCTCCCTCTCCCTCCGTTCCCCTGTCTCTAAAATCGATAATCATGTCCTTCAGTGAGGATAAAAAAATGAAAATAATCAGGCTTAATTCTTTCTACTTAATTAACAGCCCCTCCATCCATCTGAGTTTTGAGTCTGAAGCTCTCTCTTTAGCTCTCAGCCTTGGGGCACTCATCATGCTTATCCTGAAGCTGAATGTGGAAAATGGAGAGAAGGCAGGGAAGGCTGACGCTGGAAGGGAGGCCATCTAGTCAAAACTAGTGTTTTCATTTAATTTTTTAGATTTTGTTTCTTTCCTGAGTATCAGAGTAAAACATATACTCATTATAGATATTCGTCTTTAAAGTTTTCTGTTTTGGTAAAACAGACATTACATTAGTTTGCCATTTTAACCAGTTCCACAGCACTAAGTGTATTCATGCTCTTCTGCAGCCGTCGCTGCCATCCGTCCCCAGAACCTTTTCATCTCCCCAAACTGAAACTCTTCATCTGTTCAACACTAACTCCCTAGCCCCTCTTTCCCCTAGTCCCTGCAAACCGCCGCTCCGTTTTCCGTCTCCGTGAATTTGACTACTGCAGGAACCTCATATAAGTATTATGGGACATCCTGTACTTATCCTTTTGTGACTGGCTGAGTTCACTGAGAATAATGTCCCTAAGAGGCGTCCAGGTTGTAGCACATGTCAGAACTGACTCCCTTTTTAAGGCTGAATCATATTCAACTTTCTGTACATATCTCATTTATATCTCATCTTGTTTATCCATCCATCTGTTGATGGGTATTTGAGTTGTTTCTCACCACAGATAATTTTGAAAAAGACAAAGACACTTAAAGAAAAAGAAAAAAATAAAGTTTTAGCACACTCCCTTTGCCGAGAGGCAATCACTGTGAACACCTGGCACATTTCCTTTTCGTGGTGAACACTGGCGTTATGGCCAACTCCTCCCGGTAGTAACGGAAAGAGATCTCCACGGACATCTCTTTGTCTAAATTTCTGATAATGTTTCTTAGAAAGGAAGTGATGGGGCCAGCGGGTGTTAACATTTTTAAAGCACTTGATGGATAATGCCAAAACGCTTTCCAGAAATAACTGCAGTTTTAACACTAGAACACTGAGTAGCAGAGAGTCTTTCTTTGCGTCTTTATGGCTCTCTTTACAGTGAAAAAATATTATGGTAAAAACCAAACTTACACATTCAACTGAGTAATTTCACAAGTGCACACTATTGGCACCACCCAAATCAAATATCTGGGTACTTGATTGATTTCTTTCCCTCCATGATCTACCAGAGATTTGCTACTTGGACATGTCTCTTTATGCAGGGACAGGATTATGGGCACTGTGTGCAGGTCTGGCTGGGACCCAGGATCAGGGACTGGGAAGGACTCAGGGATTTGTACTCTGTTACTGGAGTTGATGATAACCCGAGGGAGGGCGTGAGATCTGGGACGGCACGTGGGCTGTGACTAGCCTCACTTCCCGCTACCCTGAGAGTGAGGCTGGGATGGAGGGTCTCCCACTGGAATGGTTGTGTGAGGTCCTTGCTGCGTGGGGAAAGGCTGGGCATTCAACCCTGTCCTCTGGAACTCTCCATGCCACGTTACAAACAAGTCCAGCAGCAGTCCTGGTCCTGACTAATCTTTGTCCACAGTGGGCAGTGGCTTAGTGATTCTGGTCTGCCCAAACTAGCCAGTCTCTTTCCGGAGGCCGTGTGGCTTTGTCGATGGAAACACAGGTTTGGAATCATGCAGATTTGGAAGTTCAGCCCTGCCATTCATTAACTTGGTGACCTTGGGGACGTTGCTCTCTTCTTTGAATTTTGGTTTTTCCCTTGGTTTCCTTAGTGAGAATCAACTCAGATGGCTCCTTTAAAGGGATTTGGAAACCAGAAAAGGTCTAATAAGTATCTTGTGTTATTGTGAGGCCAGGGGCAATTATTTGGTGCTGCAAAGAAGGTGGTGGTGTTGATCAACTTTAAAAACAACTAGCTCTCTCAGATTTTATTATCAGAGTAATTATCAGAGTAACAGCATCGCTTTTTAAAAACCTAGCATTTCTTACATTATTGCTGGAGGTGTTTTATTTGCTATCATTTTACATTTGTACAGTTCTGTTACATTTAATCCCTAAAGCAGCATGAAGTAGCTGCTGCCACTTCTAGTGCAGAGGAACATGCTGTCCCATGAGGTTTAGTGATTTATCCCATGTCACGCAGGAGCAGAGCTGGGGTGAAGGCTCCGGCACTCAAGGCCATTGTATTTCTACCAAATCCCCAGAATCTGAATGTCCCTGGCTGGAAAGTTTTCATGGGTATTTCCTGCTTTGCCTTGTGTGAACTTGGGCAAGTTACTGCACACTGAGGACCAGGCAGGCTGGAGTTCAAGGGGTATGAAGGTTCTTTCCAGATAGACATTCTGAAGTTCAGGCAGTGTTTACTCTGCAGGCCCTGCTCTTGCCACGACTTTACGTGGCCCCGCCTCCCTGTTCTATGGGAAGTAATTTGAGGACAAGAGCTGAGGCCTGAACTCCTGTTATGGCCCTCACCCCGCCCAATGAACCCTACTTCTTACCGTAGTGCCCCAAATAATATGCTTCTTCTCTGTTGTTAATTTTGAAGGCAAGATGCTTATTCCTTATTAGTCATTCTGCGACAGTCTATTTAGAGCAGTTATTGCCTGTTTTGCAAACACACTTGAGCGATATGTACATATTGTGGTGTTTGACCCTGTAAACAAGAGTTTATTATTATCCTCAAATGCTCACACTGCTATATAAAAAAGCGACATTAATATCTTACATATTCCCTCACTGTGGTTAATGCTAACTAGCAATCTGTGTTAACCTTTTTCAGACTGTTCTCAGGGGGAGGAAGAAAAAGGACTTCTTGTGCTGTTTGGGACTGGAAAACGGCACAGTCGGAGGGAAGGTGAATGGTTAAGGTTTTAGTGCTTTTTCCATTTTCAGAGGTGTGGAACCCCTGTGGAGATCCTCGCTGGGCACGGGAGTGGGAGTAACCAGACTTTGGTGTGTTGGATCCGATTTTAGGCAAACCTGTAATACTGCCCAAACTTGGTTTCAGCATGCGTCCAGACAGCCTTCTGAGGACTGTGGCTGTGGAAACTGTCTGCTGAGATGAGCAAACCCAGAGTTTCCTCAATGCCAGTGATTGTCCTGCTGAGACCAGTTCTATGCTCTGTGGGGGTGGGTGATGCCAGTCATGGAAATTACAGGCTGCCCAGCCACCAGGCCTTCTGGAAAGATTATGGGGTGACTTACTGATCTTTAGGTGGGTCAGGGGTTTGGGAGGAAGGTTAGATTTAAAGCATACAGTTGGAAAGTCTGAGCATGGAATCTCAGAACAATGGAGATAGACTGGAGAAGGTTCCAGGCAAAAAGGGATCTGGTTCTGCTTCTGATCCTGCTGGTGGCTCGACCCACCTGGAGCCCCTGGGCAGCTGCCGTGCGCCCCTCTGTCTTGCTCGAACTCCTCCTGTCGAGTGGAGTCAGAACCAGGACTGCAGCCCGCATGCTTTAATGTTCAGGCCAGGGTGCCTTCTGTTATTAAAAGTATTTGATTGCAGTGACTCTGCATCAGATTTTCTCTCCTTTGGCAGCTTTCCTGAGGCTTCAGATATTCCACTTTTAATACATTTCCTACTTAATGAAAGAGGTGTGACTGCAGACAACCACCAAGAGAGTGCATACGCGAGAAGGAGTTTGGGAGGTGTCAGTGTGAGTACTGTCCTTTGCCCCTTGTTGTGGGCTGAACTGGTCCTCTAAAACTCACATGTGGAAGTCTTAAGCCCAGCCACAGGATGTGACCTTCTTTGGTACTGGGCTTTGCAGATGTAATTAGTTAAGGTGAGGTCATACTGCAGCAGGGTGGGCCGTAATCCAATAGGTTGGGTGTCCTTATAAAAAGAGGAATTTGGACACAGACACATGCACAGGGAGAATGTCGTGTGAAGACAAAGGCAGAGAGATCAGGGTGATGCTTCTACATGCCAAAGATATTCCTGCTACAGCAGGCCACTTGGAAACTAGGAGAGAGGCCTGGGACAGAATCTCCCTTGCAGTCCTCAGAAGGAAGCAATCCTGATGACACCTCAGATTGGGACTTCTGGCCATGAAGCAAGACCTTTCTGTTGTGTAAGCCACCCAGTGTGCAGCCCTCTGTCATGCCATCCCAGCAAACGGACACACTGCCCTTACTCGGTGCTCTCCCGTGATGCACGCCCCACTGGCTGTCTGCTGCACACTCTGTGTCCGCTTTTTCTGTCACCCACATATTTAACGCTCCCTAATATATATATTTTTTGAGCCTTGAAAAGTGTGCGATAATGGGGAAAAATAATTAAGGGAAAAGTAATCACCCCACTTCATTTTAAGATGTTTAGTTTTAGTTTATGGATTTTTTTTTTTGACACAAAGTGAAAAACTCTTTCTAAAACAAATTATTTGACAATTTTTCGTAGGGATTTTATTGGCATTTTCACCAAGGTTATTTATCCTTCAATCCAGTCCCAGAGTTTCCATTGCTTCCCAGATTTGGGTCAGACTTGACCTAATAGGCAACGTGCTCCTCTTCTTTGGCCTAAGTATTACCCACAGTTCCTAGCTATGTCAGAAGGGCAGCCAGAGCGCCAGGGTTGTTGGTTCTGTGGAGCTGCTGCTAAAAGGTCCCACTTCTCACTGTGGGTCCCTCTGGGGTCCACTGTTCTTGTATGTCTTTGGCCTGCACTGACCTCTCAGAAGCCAGGAGCCACAGAGTTGAGCAGTCTCCTCTGCAGTCAGGTCCTCACCATGGTGGACTCACACATGACCCTCACATTCTTAAGGGCTATCCTCAGCTTTATACAGCCCGAAACTTAATTTTGTCCACTTACCCAGACTATTCCGTAACCATGAAACTTTTAAGGGAATGATGTGTAAGCGCGCATGTCAAAAGGTATGTGACTTTCTGGGAACCAGGGTACCCATGCTCCTAGTCCCGTGCTGCTTAGTGAGGATGGGCTTGAGCGAAGGAAGCTAGTAGCCCTGAGAAAGCCTCATGACTAATGCTGCCCCACAAAGCCACTGAGTTCTCATACTCCATGGAGACCACCCTACATCTGTTAGTAGAGTTCTCCAGACAGGTTCAAATATCATTCATCAGGTTAAAGCTTTCCTTTAGATTAGTTATAGAATTAGCTATACAAACTTTGCTGTATTCGTGGGTCAAAAACAACCCAGTATTAACAAGTTCATATAGTTCAATCTAATAGGTTTTTAAACTTTAAATTTTAATTTAATTATAGATGAGCAAAAAGTTTGGAAAAGAGAAGTTCCGTGAACCCATCACCCAGTTTCCCTTAGCGGTGGCATCCTACGTAATATGGTTCACCATTAAAACCAGAAAATTCATCCTGGCACCATAC
>PVKM010029280.1:0-17848 GCA_004027735.1 Carollia perspicillata | reverse complement strand
TTCTTACAGCTTATGCGTGGTTACTCCTATTAGCCAGGTAGATTTTGGCTAACCTATTAGCCAAGTAGGTGTTATCTTCACATTCGCAAATTTCAATGCTATTAATTTTTATTATCAAAGTGTAAAACATTCCAATCAGACGGAGACTCAAAACAAAATACAGTACAAATTTATTGACTCCCATCATTTTTAGTCAAGATTTAAGCAAAGTAAACAGACAACAGAACTGGATACAAAGAAGCAATGGATTAACATTCCACAGAAATCCTATTTGACTATGAGTTGCCAGTCCAAAAAAGCTTATTTCTAAATAAAACCAAATGATTTATTCTGCTAAAGGTATAACAACAAAATATACACAATTATAAAACCACGTTTTTCCTTTTACCAATAAACATTTATTTAATGAAAATTTTGAAACAGTCTTGAATTAATCTCAATTAAGAAATTATCACTTTTTGGAAATCAGTATCAACCAAGTGTAACTGTGAAAAATCTGGACAACACTAATAAATGACCAAAAGCAGTGAATTCAATTATTTTACAGATTTACACTAAAGTACTTTGGTTCCCAAATGACTGTCTCTAAAAGGCATTTTTTAAAAGCCTGACATCAACTCACTGTTCAGTTTCCTCCTGGTCGCGTGGAAGTGCCACAGCCAGGGACCCTGAGAAATACCGAACATACCAAAAGTAGGCAAACCTCACACTCCTTAAAGTGCTAAAGCCACAAGAGAAAAACCTATCTTTAGAACTTAAAAAGACCAGTGTTAAAGAGCTTATTGAAGAATGTGTATTATTTAAAACAATGTTTTTCACAATTATTGCAAAAACATTCGATATCGAAAACTGATGTAGCTGACTTGTAATATTCCAATATTAGTGCAATTTAGAGAGAAACTTGTTATGAATGACATCTAGTTATTTCGTAGTAAGAAAAGTCAAGTAATTTTATTTCCTCGAGTTCCAGATTCCAGTGGCACACGTGTACACACGCACATCTGAGGGAACAAGGGCCGACTTTAGACGGATCTCCTCGCGCGCGCACCGTCCGGTGGGCTGTAGATGAACACACCCTTTGCCTCCGCGAGAGGGCGTGCTCTATCCTCCCTTCTGTTCACACCCGTGGGTGCTGCGTGTGGATTGCAGCATCACCAGTTAAGTGCTGGGGCCTATTTTTAAGGAGAAGGCTAGTACGATCTGTAAGAGCGCAGAAAACCAAGAGCGTAATCTTCCCACAAATGCACATGACTTCACTGTTGAAGTGTTAGCTGTGTAATTTGGTAAAATTATAAATGCATACTCATCCTACCAGTTTTAAAGGTAAATGTTGTTAATGTTGAGATACTACTATAAAAAATGTGCACTACTTGTTACCTCCATTGCTTACCTTGATAACACCGTGTTTTAGGGTGTTCCTCCCTCCCTCCCCAAAGCGAAGAAAATGATTCAATAACAAGTTCTCAGATTAACAAAGAATATATTAAAACATCTTACATTCTTTCCACGACTGCGTAAAAAAAGCAGGCATCCTGAATACTTACAAGGAATAATGAATTTTCTACATTTTCAAAAACTACAATCAGAAAAAACTTTTTCAAGAATATATTTGCTAAAGAGTTGCAATGAAAGACCAAGTTGTCTTACACCAAGAATTTGTCTGAGATAAAGTTTTTAAAAACCTGTTTGCTGAATAAAGCAATAACTTGTCTTTCATTCTTTCACTTCTTAACTTTTAAAAGAGTTACACGAATGGAAGCATATTTTATTTTTTGACCACCAAAATAAACTCTCAGCCTAATGCTTTTCAGGTACAGTATAAAAAGCAATAGAAAACCAGAACTGCATTATAAATGTTTTTGGTTCAAAATTTTATTTGAAATCTTATGTTCCTTGCCTAGACAAAAATGTGAACTAACAAGACGAAACACTGGCAATTTTTAAAATCTAACAGATTTGCAGAGCCTATATTTAGATCAAAAATATTTGTTACTAATTAACTGTATTAAAAAACCTCAAAAAAGTAGAATAAAGGTTCAAGTCCTGGGATACTAAATTTACAATGCCAAGACACTGTCTACCATGGAATTATTACAGATACTTAAACAGTCATAAGTAATGATTACTCTGAGGGAAACTTCTTCTGAAATGAACAGCCACCAAGGTGCCAGAGTAAGAAACACCAAATTATATAGGGAATGAGCTCAATGGACAATAATCCATCTTAATGTAGGACATAAATCATATGCTTTAGTCTTGTCTTTGAAATGCACAGATTTCTTCAAGAAAATATAAAGATGGAAATAATCATTCACTGTAACTTAATTTTATTTTCTCCATCAAATTTAGGTAAGAACAGAAATAGGAAATAACAAATATTTGGGGACTTCTAAGTTTTCAAATGAAAGAGTAAGAGGGAAAAACTTCCAATGTAATTTCTATAATGTACAAAGTCAGTTAGTATTTTATAAAAACATTTGTGTTTCAAGTAAAAAATAAGCATGTCTCTCTTAGCACTGGTGTGGAATGTGGGTACTGAGACTGACGAGGACAGTTGTGTTCTGCTGGAGCACAAATTTAAGTGCTCAGATAACTATTTCTTAGTCACAGTAGTTGATTTTTTTGAGAGAATAGTTCATAAAAAAAGTAAACTTGGGAGTCTTAACCCATATCACTACCTTAAAAGGTATTTGTAATTGCAATTTTTCTACTTTTATATATCTAACTACCCCACACAAGTGAAATAAAAATTTTACCTTTTGAAACGGCTCCTTGAACTTTGGATAACACCTACTGAAAGGCTTTCAATTACAATTTAATTTCAAATACGAAATAGAAAAAAAAAAAGCCCAGACCCTCTGGGTCAAAAGCAGCAAAGCCGCTCGTGGCCCGTGGCCCGTGGCCCATGGTTTCATACCCATTCGTGAAACACTAAGCAGGGGCTGAGAGCAGGGTGGCTTCACTGCGATGTCTTACCACGGGCAACACCCACAAATCTAACAGAATTTTTCATGAGAAAAAGAGGTAGGAAACTGTATGTTGTAAATATTGTTTTTGAAAAGCACACGAGACTGCAGGGTGGCATTTCTCCCTCTGCTTCAAGTCTCCGGAGTGAATGGTAACGCGGGCTTCGGGGCAGCTACACTGACTGTAAATACAGGTCCTGACCTTATTCGTTACGCTAATGTTGTTAATTTCAGATTACTGCCATGTTATCTTTGTCCCAGATGCACTCGGATTCTCCATTCGCGGCAGCGTAAATGGGAGAAAACCCAACCTGCAGTCCGCCCGATGCCAGACTGGACCTGAAGCTGTGAAGCACTCACATGGCCCGATGCGGCAGTCTGGACACAACGCCCGCTGCTCCTGAAGCTCTCGTAAGTGGACTCTAGGGGCCTCCCAAAATCTTAACATTTTCACTTCCCATCTACTATCAGTAATTATATTAAATGACCCAAGAACAAGGTTTTATTTTAGAGAAATCTAAGTATTACTATTGCTGATTTAAATGTCTCACAAATTTCATACAAAAAAGTTCTACGTGACCACAAGATGCCAAATATTTTTATCAAGTGTCAGGATAACTTATGAAAGTTGAGGTTTATCATCTTTTTATTGCTAGAGTATTCTCAAGACCTAAATTAATGCTGCAAACTACTCCACTTGTTCCTGATAAGTTTTGGACTTAAGAGCATGGCTAAGATTTAACGAAACCTTAGGTGTCTGATATAATCAAAACAGAAATCTTTTAGTAGTATTTTACTAGCTGCAAATCAGCGAAAAAACAAAACCACCTCGAGTAAAAGATTATACTGACACTGTGGAATGAGGAAACATGCAAACAACCAAAAGCAATCAAATTTCGACATCAATGAAGTAAAAATGTCCTGTGACTGTAAGGTCAGAAGCACTGTATTTTTTACAGTTTTCCTAAGTAAAGGAGTCAAGTTTTGGGTAAAGACATTACTAATTAACATCAGTTTACCTCAAACTTATATTCCAACATAACAATTTCCAACTTTATTATTCTTTTGTAAAAAATATTTTCCTTATGTGACACGCTTCACCACATAGGCTGCCAGTCGGAGGCCTCCCCATCTGGTTACCGGGGAAAGGGTGGGTCTTTCAGTTGTGGGTTTGTTCATGGCTCCACAGACTGAACGCAGTCTTGAATGTCCTATGGCAAAGTTTACACATAAACTGTCTTTTAAATGTAATTGCTGAGAGGGGCGGGGCATGGTAGAAAAGTGTGTCTGATTCCTGGGGCACGAACAGTTTCTCCGTGGCGGGAGCCGCGTTTTCAGACAGACCTGTTGGGCTGTCAGGCTCTAGGGGCTGGATCTTGGGCAGCGGCGGCGGCGGGGGCAGTGGTGGCGGCGACGGCGAGTTTGTGGGAACGGGGCCCGCTTCGGATTCTTTATGTGCCGAGTTCTCTGTAGCCTGAGACATGTGGGACTGGAAGTGACTCCAGAGGCGGAAATTGGTACGAAAAGCTTTGTTGCAAACATGACAGATGAATGGTTTCACGGAGCACAAGAGCTCCTGGTGCCGCTCCAGCTGCTTGTGCACTGTGAAGGTCTTGCCGCATTTCTCGCAGGGCCACAGGCCGGAGTCCTTGCTCGAGGCTGCCTCTTTGGGGGCTGTGCTGGCCTCGGGCGCCACCTCCTCAGCTTCCTCCAAAGGCTCCTCTTTGACTTGGATCTTCAGTGGCTTCGAAAGGCTAAGGTCTTCCGGGAGACAGGAGGAATCTTCTGAGTCGAAGTTGACTTGCTCTGAACAGTCACTGAAGGTGTTGTCATCTTTTGCTGTGACCACGTGGTTTGCTTTCTGAGGCTCCGGCTGGGGCTGGGACCTGGAAGAGCCGGTGACTTCACCGTTGTGGTCCAGGATGGGCAAAGAGAAGTTTACAGCTAGAGACATGGTGTTCTGATTGTGGACTTCAACTTGGTGCCGCCAAATGCTGAAGGAGGACTTGAACGTGCGCATGCACTCCAGGCACGTCAGCTTTTTGTACTCACACTTGCTCTCGTGCTCGTGCTTGAGCTCGGGCGAAAAGAACCTAAGGCTGCAGTAGGGGCACACGGTGGCGTTTCGGCACAGTCGCTCGTGGCTGCCTTGCTCTAGGAGAGAAGAGAGCTTAGCGTTACAGAGGCGGCACTGGAAAACCTCCTTGTTCTCTACCGGACCGTCAAGAGCGAGCGCTTTCGGCTTAGCGACCTTGTGTCCTCCAAGGGGCTTCTCTCCTGGGTGCATCTTTATGTGCTGTTTGAACTGAGAGAGAAAGCGACAGGCCTTTCCACAGTAAGTACAAATGTACGCGCCTTTGGCTCGCGACCTCAAGTTCCTCTTGATGACTTGAGCTGGGGAACTACTCTGCCCCTGAAAACCAGGCTTGTTGCGCCTCAACTTAATGATCAGGGCCTTCTTAATCTCTCTCTCTCTCACTATGTCAATCAACTTTCTTTGGAATTTTTCGTCCAGAACGGCATGTGAACTAGAGGCTGGTGACGGATTCTTCACTATGCCGTGCTGGGTCTGACAGTGGGTCCACACCTTGAAGTTTGTGTGAAACCGCTTGTGACAGATGTCACAGGCGTAGGGCTTTTCTGGGTTGTGGTACATGTTAATGTGCCGGTGAAGACCTGCTGTTGATCTAAAGATCTTAAGGCAATGTTTGCATTTAAATTTTTTGTTTGGTCTTGTTCCCTCCAACTCACCAAGTTCATCTTTATTCAAGTCGGAATCTGGAGAATCTGCATTGAGAGTGGGGCTCGAGCCTTCCTCCACATTATCTTCCGACACGAGCGCGCCATGCTCATCCACCTTTAACTTCTTCAACGGCAGTCTGCGGTCCGCTTGGAACCTCCTTTTTGCTGGGAGCCTGCTCATGTCTTTTTGGTCATCTTCTGACTTCAGAGAATGGTCTCTCGTGCCAGACGCCAGCGCAGCGGCATCTCCCACGGTGACCCGAATGATGTCGGAGGGATCTGCCAGGGGGCTGCAGGGCTCCGTCTTGATTCGGACCTCGGAGACAGGGGGGCCGCCCTCCCTCTCCGTGGTCTGAGAAGCACTGAAGGACCTGAGACGGTGTGGCTGCGGAGTCCCATCATCCAGAGCTGGTTTTTCACCACCCTCTTTTAAAGGTGACTTTTGAGAGACAGCACAGAAGACAGTCCTGGGCGCATCACTGGGCACTGCAGATGAGCCCTGGGGAGGTTTCAAGTCTATTGAGGGGGAGTAGACAGGAACCTGGCTATCCATGGACAGTGACCGTCGCAGGAGACTCTTAACGAGTGGGCCGCTTCTGTCGATGCTTTGGTTTGCAGAAGCAGACCCACTGGACGGGATCACCAAGCCTAACTTTGAATAGTACAACAAGTTTCTGTCCTCGCCTGCACCACTTCCTCTGTTAGTTTCCTTCAACAGATAAGGAGTCTCCGACGAGCTTCGGAGAGACAGAACAGGCGGCCGTGGCCTTTTCAGAGCCAGCTCTATAGCCTTTCCTTTGGGCAGCTGGCCGCTCCCACCTGGTATATCATCCACTGCCTGCCTGTCTGGCAGCGGTGTGGAAGGCAGGACTGCGTTCCTCTTTACCAGACTGCTCCTGTTGGTGTCATCCAGAGATCCAGAACGTTCGAGAGGCTTTGTGTAGCCCACCGAACCGTCTTTCGGCCAACTCTTCTCAGCCAGCGACAAGCTGTGAAGCGGTTCGATGGGTTTGGAAACGTGGGGCTTACCGGTGTTGGCCTTCCCTGCAATGCTCGGGGAAGGCCGAGAGGTATGGCTTAGATCAGCTGGACTCTGACTGACGGTTTTTCCTTGTGCTTCGTTCCTGCTTTGACAGACAATGACACTTCTCTTTTGAGAACTGTTTTCGTCATGCTCTGTGAATACTTTTTTCCTGTTGGGACACATTGGAAAGGGGGCTTGAGGTGTTTTAGAAACGATGTTAGTCAGAAAGGAGATCCCAAGGCTATAGCCTAGCTCTTGCACAGCAGCAAGGCTGCCTTTCTCAACAAACAAAGATGAGGAATAAATGTAGTTCAAAACGTTATCAAAAGCATCCGGTTCACAAAAGTCAAGCTGAAATACAGTTTGCGACTCATTCTCCTTATTTGTGAATAAACTATGAAAGTATTCACTGCTAGCAGCCAAGACATTTTTATGAGCTCGAAATTTCTGGTCTCCAACAATCAGAAGCACATCACACAACTGCCCTTTGAGGCGCTCCTCGTTCAGAGCGCTCAGGAGAGAAATGGCGTGTGCTGGGTTGATGTAATGCTGTAATCCCTCCATTGCTTGGGTTATCTGAAAGACAAAGTATAAAATTATTATGATCGATGCAGTAAAAATTCTCCACCAGGCAAAACGCTCCTCAGGGGCAGGGGCCTTTCGCTATCTTTTTGGAGGTGCCAATATTTAGCAGATTATAGGGACACAAAAGCTTTTTGGATGAACAATCTTATTTAAATAACAAAAAAGATGAGGAAACAAGTCTCCTTGGTGTAAGTAGATCATCAATTGTTAAAATTAAGGGATTTTTAGGAACTAAGGACTATGACATAGGCATACCACCAAAAAGGCCGCTAGAACTTGGCAGGTATGTAAGGAAGCAATTATTTGAAAATAAAGGTTTATTATTTAGGGGCTTTACCTATTTGCTGTTCAGTTCTATTCTTGTTATTATTAGTTCAGGGAACAAGCATACAGTATTGAATTGCCTTAAGTCTGTAATTCTGAAAGGAAACCCACTTTATCACTGTGCAGGGGCTCAGAACGAGTTGCCCAGGAGGAGTCTCTGTGGTATGTGGATTATTCGGAGCGACAGGCAACTGAGACCCTGTGGCCTCAAGAGAAACTTGGCCCCCGGGACAACCTAGAGGAACTGAACTAGGGACCGTGTCCATAATAAGATGATCAGATAACCTTTCTGACCTACCTAGATAGCAGGACAAACTACTACTTATCGAGCATCTGTTTTTATTGTCCTACAGTGGCGGTCCTTGGCTCTGAAGCCCCCAAGATGCCTCACCTCTCCCATAACTCAGTACGTCACATGTACCTCATTTCCCGTCTCCGAACCTCTCATGTACACGGGGTTTCCAGATGTAGATATGTAATTAAATTTCACTATTTTCTCTGGTTAATCTGTCTTACGTAGATTTAATTATTAGAGCACCCTGTAGAGCCTAGAAGGGTAGAGGAAAGTTTCTTTTCCCCCCACAATTGAGTCTATTTACTTGCAATGGGAATTGTAAACAGTGGGTTGCAAAGTAGAGATCTCACCAGACCTGTAAAAATAGGTATGGCCCTAGCCGCCATGGCTCAGTGGGTGGAGTGCTGGCCTGCAAACATTAAGGTCACTAGTCCGAATCCAGTTCAGGGCACATGCCTGTGTTGCAGGCCGGGTCCTCAGTCAGGGGTGTGCAAGAGGCAGCTAAATGATGTTTCTCTCCCTTTCTTTCTCCTTCCCTTCTTCTCTCTCTAAAAAATATACTGATTTTTAAAATATTTTACTTATTTATTTTTAGACAGAGGAGAAGGGTGGGGGAGAGAGAGAGAGAGGGACAGAAACATCAGTGTGTGCCCACTGGGGACCTGGCCTGCAACTCAGGCATGTGCCCTGACTGGGAATCTAAACTGTGACTCTTTGGTTTGCAGGCTGGCACTCAATCCACTGAGCCACACCAGCCAGGCCTAACATTTTTTTAAAAAGGTACAAATTCGGGCCCTGGCTGGGTGGCTCACTTGGTTAGAGCATAACCCCACACACCAAAAGGCTGCGGGTTTGATTCCCAGAAAGGGCATGTGGTGGAGGCAGCCTGTCAAAGTTTGTCTTTCACATCTATGTTTCTCCCCCCCGCCCGCTCTAAAATCAATAAAAACCATATCGAGTGAGGATTTCAAAAAAATAAAAATAAAAACTGAAAACAGGTATGAATTTTGAAAGCGAAAATCATTTGCTAAGTACTACTGTATGCTAATTACTGTATTACAAAGGTTACAAATGTTAAAGAGTTTTTCTTTTTTATGCAAAACACCTTGCGATCTTCTGAATATTTTATTTTTACCAAATCACATGTTCAACAGCAGCACAAAGGAAAACTCGCTTGGGTCTAAACTAACACTGCTATTTCTAAATTAAGGAGTTTGAGTTGGGATTCCACCGAAAGTCTCTTCAAATCTAAAGGTAAGACACAGCCTAGTGGCAGGGTGCAGGCTCTGCCCAAGACACTGCGGCAGAAATGCTGGCCCCTCCCTTGTTGATGATCAGCCTCTCCAGTGATCAGGTCCCCTCGCTTCAAATGGCAGGAACTGTGCCGCCTCCTTCAAGGCTGTTTCACAGTTTTAGGTGAGGTAGCGTCATATGTAGTAAGGACTTGACAAATGTTGTGCAATTAATTTGCAACCTTAATAGGCATTTAATTCAGTATCATAAAAAGGGGTCTAGATTAACTCCACCCTTGTCTCAGGGTCTGCTTTTGGGGAACCCAAAATAAGACACCAAGGGCATTTGAAACTGTAAGTATAGGCCGAGGAACTGTGTGGAGACAAAACCAGGAATGCAATGTCTGTCCTTGAACATGAAGCAAATGGTATTCCACATACCATCTGCACCCCATTCCTATCTGCTAAAAGTCAACATTTCTTTGTTCAGAAAGTGTCCTTCCTTTGCTTTCTTCAAATTATCATCCCTGCTTTTGCTCTAAGTAGGTACTTCTGATCCCTTGAACCACAGGTACCTATGATCTTTGAACAAAAACATGAGAATTAGAGAACCTTAAGTCACTCAGAATTGAACTGTAAGAGAAATAGTCACTGTCCCTGAAAATTATTTAGGGATTAAAGCTATTTATTTGATACTCCACCTGGAGTATCAATGAGACTGCTTGCCTGAGAAGTGGCTAAACACATCCAAATTCATAACATGCCTCATAAACAAATACAGTATGGCTGATGAACAAGTACCACAGGGAAAGTTGGAAAGAACTTTGAAGAGAGAGTCGCACAGTGAGAGAATTGAGAGATTCTGAAGTGAAAGACTGTTTCCAACCTAGTCCGTCACTCAAACACTAATTGAACATTTACTGCCACACACTACTGCCAACACTTTCATTCATTAACTCAACATTAACAGCAACCCTAGGCTGCAGGTACTTTTATTACTCCCATTTTACAGATGAGAAAACAAAACACAGACGAATAATCAACGTGCTCAAGGTCACCTAGACCAAGCAACAGAGCAGGACTCAAACAGAGAGACTGGCTTCAGAGGCCATGCTCTTAACCCCTACACTACCGCCTCTAGTTTCCTCTTTGAATGCTCACACACACACTGGAGCTGGGTGCCGTCATCACCCCTGTTTTACAAACCAGGAAACGGAAGCACTGAGAGGCAGAGTAATGTGCCCAAGGTCACCCAGTCAGTTAGCAGTGGGGCTGGAGTCTGGGCCCAGAGCCTGGAGTGTTAGTCATCCAAGTTACATGCTTCTCACGGTTGGGCACCTGTCTAGTATGTGCCAGAACCTGCTAGACATGGAGGATATCAATCTGACAAGCATGATCCTGCCTCACGGTGCTTGAAGTCTTGCATGGGAGCAGGACAATCCATCGTCATGCTCCAGTATGTTAAGCACCAGACAGGTGTGTACAAAGTACAGAGGGAGTACAGGTGATGGGCACTGATCCCGGTGAGAGGGAGGCCAGGGAATGCATTCAAGACGAGGCCTCATGAACAAGCAGGAGTTAAGGACGTGGGAAGAGCCAGGAAGGAAGGGTGAAGGGCATTTCAAAGTTAGGAGCAGTATGCCCACAATCACAGACAAGACAGAGGATTGGGCTGGAGCAAAGGATACATGTAGGGGAAGGCAGGCAAGGAGGCTGGAGGCAGGACGGAGGCCTGAGGGCCCCAGGGCTACCCTCAAGGGCTACCAGAGGACCGGGACCTCCTCTGTCTCTCCAGTGTCTCAGGACACTGGCTCGAGATACCTGGAACAACAAGCTGGAGAGCACAGGGCAGTGCAGGCCCCCAGCTTCAGGCTGAGGTCCCTGCTTTTACCTTTCAGTTCCATTACTAAAACTTAAAAGCAATGGCCCCTTTCCTGGTAGAGATGCAGACAGATAACATTTTGAACTTTTGTATATTAACGACAGTAGGTATATTTATGGAGTTTCACAACTAAAAACATAAAATGCTACATTAAGAATGCAGGCGAAAAGTGGGAAAAACCGCAACTGTTAAATGCCATGAGATAACCCAGCAAAACTCTCTGTGGCTAGTGGATGCACATGCAACCTGGTGTCTCAGAATCAGTTGCCTTTTCTGCTCTTTGGCTCCCAGATGCGGCCAGTGTTGCTACTGGGTATACTTTCTCCACCATTAACCTGCTGGCTCACAGAAGTCCAATTTCTTACATATGTTTTAATTATGAATAATCGGCCTCTGACTTACAGAAGACAGCTCCCCATAAGTGTAAAAGCTCTTGTGTACACACCTTGCCAGCTGCATCCAAGTCTGTACCTTTCCTTCGCTCACCTCTCCCTGACTCATCAGTGCAGGTGTTCCTGTTACCACTTTTAGTCATGGTGGAAAACCCTCAGCACTCTTAAAAGAAAAGTGGGTGAGTTGTGAAGAAAAGGCCCTTTGTGAGTGGCAGAAAAGGCTGGGAGGAAATCCCCCAGGAAAACCAGATTCTGAAACAGGGCTGTGACTTGCTTACCACTTGGATCCCCGCACACAAATATCTTCCCAAACTCTTCCTGAATTGTTTCTATCTCATGTTGTTTCCTGAAATTTCAAAATAAGAGAATCTTTATGATTAACAATTCATGGAAGTCGCAGCTGCATGAGACTTTCAAATCAGCGCACTTGCCTCAACTCCTGGCTTTGCCACCTATTAGACTTGTAACCTTGTAAAGGTCACTCGACCTTTCTGAGTACAAGTGGTTTCCTTAACATGATGAGAGGGGCTGACACTGCCCATTCACGAAGGGCTCTCATGATAAACACGAGACGCAGCACGTCTGAAGTCCCTACCACACACAGTATTTCTGACACAGCCAGTGTGCGTTTTATTCTCTTCCTTTCCTGGTTGGCTATGTGGGCCTGTGAGAGGCCACGTGTCACAGGAGGTACTGTGACTGCAGATGGGTGCGCTGGCTGGCTGCGTGTTCTCCAGCAGCACACATCCCTGCGGTAGGACAGACCGTGCGCTGAAGGGCACAGAAAACGTGTGGTGATACTGACTCCAGGAAGCAGATGATGGGGCCAGGGGTGGAGGATGGATGAGCGAACAGCAAGGGCATCAGGAAGGTTCGGGACTCACAGCTCACTTGACTACTACAGCAACACTCTAGGTTCCACTCTTCACTTTCCACTACAGATACTTTCCAGAAACACTCATCTGATCCTGCCAGTGCTTCAAAACTCCCAGAAGGCTAGCCACTGCCTGGGGTGCCAGCTCCCTAGAATGGCTACAAAGCCCTTCACAACTAGATCCCAGAAAATTACTTCAAACCATCACCTCAAACTCCTCAGACACTAAATGCTAAGAGGAGCGGGGAACTCCTATTTTCATATAATTTAATGCAACGCCAATGATTTTCTCTTTATACCAAATTTAGATCAGTTGCAAGAAGTTAAGATTTTTAAGGGGGTAGGTGGAAGGAAGGCAATTTTGATATTCACAACATTCTGGGGATAGAAACAGGAAATAGACAACACTTGGGTAAAAAGCCACATGGAAATGAGAAAAGGGCTCAGAAAGGAAGATGGGAAGGAACTGGAATAATCTCCTCGCTACCCTTCAGTTTTGGAGACTAAAACTCAGGCGGCTCTGGAGCCAAGGTACGTCATAAATCACACTGGATCCAGGACTACCACACAAAACCCTTCCTACCAGTTCTATAGGGAAATGTCTCTCTGCGTGTAAAACATCAACCTCAAATTGAACTCTGGGCACCGGATCCTTGGGGAAGCTGGGGGCTGTTTATCTAGTCCTAAAACGGCAGTGGGAAAAAAAGGGATGCATGTCACAAAAGGGAAGCACACAGAGAAACCATGCACCTATAGCTGACTAGAATATGAACACATGCGGGCACGCACACACACCACTTTGCCCCAGAAACCTCACCTCTGGATTTAGCCTCAATTCTCTCCACTTGATTTTACTATTAGATGGTGACAGGGAGCTGGCTCCGAGTTTAGTTCTTATCTCACTCACTCTGGGACAATGAAGATATCCAGAAACTTCTGAAGCTCCTCACATTTCAAAGCCAGCCTTGCTTATCTGATCCTTCAAGAGGGGAACATCACGCACTCCCCTGGATTCCACCTCCCCACATTTCCAGTCTCTAGAGAAGGTCTGATTTTGGTTGAAGGCCTGTTCTCTGCACCTCCAGCTGAACGGTTCCACTGTGCCTCAGTCCAGGCCCCGTGCAGCCTCTCTGGGCCTGGCTGCCTGCAGCCACCACTCCTCCTGCTGCGGGAGGCCCCTTGGTTTGGCTCTGGAAGAGCCGCACGCACTCCCGGGGACAGTCTGAGGCCTGCTGTCCCTTGCACAGGGGTAGGCACACAACCGAAGCCAAGCCGACTGGAAACTTTCTCTCTGGAACATGGGCCTGGCAGAGGTGACAAAGGCAGTAAATGCGCGGAGCCGATTTATCTCAGCAGCAGCCTGGATGCGCGGCCTGCCAGTGCCTGACTACACAGATTCCTGCAGTTACCATGGTTTTTGTCCTTCCCAGTCCAATTCTTTAGCTTTTCCTTAAACCTCATGAGCAACGCTGTACCTTTATAATAACCCCCTTTTTCTATTCAGCCTAGCCAGTCAATTTCTGTACTTGTTATTAGATGTCTCTAACGTGTTTCTAAGTGGTATTCATTTTTCTGTCATACCTTCCAGATTCATCCTTGCTACGCTGCCGCTCCACTGAGCTTTCTAAAACAAAGCTTTAATCATTCTCCAGGTGGACACACTAAGCATTACTATTATTAATGCAGTTTACTTGAGCTCCTGCTACATACGCAAGGCATGGCAAGATCCACCGTAAATACAGGGGCGCACGAGAGAGACAAGGCCCCATGTCTTAGTGCAGTGGACCAGATGATAAACAAGGAAATAAAAACCACGATACAGGTTGTCCTCAGTGTTATAATGGAAATAAACAGGGTGCTATGACTACGTGGAGCAAGCAGGGGTTTGGAGAG
The DNA here is from genome assembly GCA_004027735.1 of Carollia perspicillata. Taxonomy (NCBI): domain Eukaryota; kingdom Metazoa; phylum Chordata; class Mammalia; order Chiroptera; family Phyllostomidae; genus Carollia; species Carollia perspicillata. The sequence continues at coordinate 3,639 of PVKM010029280.1, read as the reverse complement.
GATGGTCAGCAAATGCCTTGAAGTGACATTTTAGCTGAGATGTAAGATTTAAGTGAAAAGAGCCAGCCTTGGCTCTAAAAACAAAATACTAAAAACAATGGTTCTCCATTAGGTCAAAATGCAAGCTTTTAAAGACCCGTACTCCAAGGCTCTGTGAATTTGGTTTCCAACTGTTTTTTAGATTTTCTTCCCCTTAGTTATCCTGAAGAGTAACTTCCTGCTTCATGCACTTGTCTCTGAGACACAACCCGCACGTCTTGCTCCTTCTGTCGCCTAATCTGTGAAGTTCTGCACCTCACCTAACCCCTCCCCAGCACGCCACTCAGCTCGACATTAATCCTCTCTCAAAGCTCAGCTCAAGTTCCAATTAAGCCTCCAGTCACAGGCTAGACGGTGCTCTTCCCCTCCCCATTCATATGCCAAAGTTCTAACCCCTCAGTACTCCAGAATGTCCTTAAAGGGCTAATCAGTTTACAATGAGGTCTTTGGGCCAACTCCAATCTGGCTGGTATACTTATAAGAAGGAGACACGAACACAGAGGCATGCCATGTGAAGACAGAGAGAAGCCTCAGGAAAAATCAACCCTGCAGATAGCTTAATTTTGGACTTCTAGGCCCCAAAACTGTGAGAAAATAGCTTCTGTTGTTTACACCACCCAGTCTGTGGTACTTCGTTACGGCAGCCTAAGAAAACTAATACACCTTCCTTGACTACTTCAGTCTACAAGAAGCAGGCACCTTTCAACTCCCGCAGTACACAGAGAGGCACCATCTACACAGCGTTTCTTCATTGCCCCATACTGTCAGTCACCTGTGTCTCACCAACAGAGCTGGAAGCTATTTAAGGACTGAGAATCTATTTAGTATCTTTTGACACTCTTCACAATGCTCAACATACTATCTCGCACAACAATCAATATTGATTTTTCAGTACTGTGACACTCTGATTCAACGCAGGAGTGGAAATCACGCCTTTGTTTCCTAACATAAAGCTCGGCCCAGCACTGCCCTGCTTTGGAATATTATACGGATTTTCCTACCACTTCCTAGGTAAAACCCAAATGCTGGAATGGCATACGAGACTCTTCATAGTCTGGTCACAATTCCTCTCTCCACCCTTATTGGACACACCTTACGCTCCACTCTACAAACTTGCACACCTGATTTCTACCACGTAAAAATGTTTGTCTTACTTTTCCTTTACTTGGCCACCTTCTACAGAAAGATCCAGCTCAAATGTCACTGTTCCTATGAAGTTTAATAGTTTGTACCTAGTGAGTAGTTCAGTCATCTGATCTTTCATCTCTTTGCAATAACATAACTATTTTTGAGCGATAGGCTTTCATATCTCCTTCATGAGAGTCCCTAAAAGGGAGAACCCTTGTTTCCACCTGTGTATCCCTAATGCTTAGCACAAGGCCTGGCAGGTTATCTACTGGGCAGAGAGAAACCATCACACTAAAGGCTTGAGACCTGGACTTGCTCACCTTTACTGCTCCAGCATCTGCTACAGAGCTCAGCACTTGGCAGCTTTGCTTTGTGCATAAGTTCTTGTGGCTTTAGTCTACCACTGGGTAATCACTTTGAAATCTGTGTCTCTGCTTGGGCTTCTCCTTGGAACTCCATCCAGCCTCTCGGGCGCCCAAGGAAGACGTCCATCACAGGATACGCCACATGTCCAGGACGGTAGGTATGACCCACACCCTCTACCCCGAGCCCCATATCTGCTTGTCCTCACACGTTCCCTGTTCAGTTTGATGTGCCACCAGCCACCAGGTCTTCCAAACCTGAAACCTCTTCTTTTTCCTTCTGGCTTGTCACTACCACCTGTCAGACCTTGCTCAAGTACAGCTCAAGAATCTGCGCTCCCATCCCCATTAGCTTTGGGGACATTTAAAACGGTCCCTTCAACGATCTCTTCACCCAGAGACTCCCTGAGTAATTTTGGCCGTTTTGTTACACACCTAATACTCCCTGTCATAAACACTATAAATTCCTCAAGGGCAAGGGCTATAACCTTCTCAAGTAATGCCCCAAATTTCTCCTTTCTTTTTAACAGCAATACTTAGGGATACTTAAATTTAAATGTAATGACTGTAAGGATGAGCAAGGAATTTACTCCAAGCATCGGAGGGAGAAAGTTTTAAAAATAATTGTCAACAAGAAATCTTCCTAAAACGGCTTAACCTATTTTCTTGTTTTAAACAAGGTACATAGAACACAATGCAGGCTCCTTACTGATGTCTCAGGGCCTTCATTATGAATGATCACTGGACTATACTGCAACACACTATGGCTTCAGGTGCTGGATGCGACAGAGCTGTTGGCCCTTGCACTAAAAACCGCAGGCTGCTCCACTGCGCGGAGTTGCACGAACGTTTCGCCCGTCTCCCACTGCCGGGCAGTCCCGCGGCAGGACCTAGAAACACCCCGCCTCCAAACACGCCGCTGCAGGAGTACTCTCCTGAACCACGCAGCCCCGTGGCTGGGGGTTAAGAGCCCGGACAGGGGGGCTCCCCTACGGGCAGAGGTATGATCTCTTCTAGTGAGCTACTGAACTTGTTCCGGGTAAGTGCTGTGAGCTAAGAGAGAACCCATCACAAGATCACGGGGACTCGGACCGGCGGAGGTCTCTGGGCTGGGGTCTCCAGCGCCGCCGGTCTGAAATCCCCCTTCCCCACCGCCTCCGGCCGCAGAGTTTGGACCGGGGCTTTCTCCAGTGGGAAACCATTAAAGCCGAGCAGAAACGCCTGTGGCCAGCGGAGGGGGCTGTGCTCCGCGGCGGGCAGTGGAGAGAGTCGGAGAAACAGGTCTTCCAAACGGCCCGGAGAGAAAGGAGTGCGCTCCGGGGTCCAGGCGTTCGGCGGAGCGCCGGCCAGGAGGCAGAGCGCGGAAAGCGGGGTTAACTTGGATTACTGGCCGGTTATCCCGGCAGCCGCCAGGCGGGGCCCGAGGGGACGACGGGAAGGGGCGCCGGCCGCGGCAGGTGCGGCGTCCCGCTGACCCTCCAGGTTCCGAGCACGCTCACGTGCCCCTCGGGGAACACCGGCCAGTGACCACTATCCACGACAGCGCGGGCCGGGCGCACGCGCCCTTGACCGGAAGGCACCCCAACCGTTCGGCGCCACAGCTCGCGCCGAGGCCGGGAGCGCCCGCCCCCAGGGCCACCTGGCCGAACGAGGGAAGCCCAGTGAGGGACGGAGCATGCGCAGTGGCGAGGGCGAGGCCAAGTGCGGGAAAGGAGCATGCGCAATGTGAAGGCACAATGGGCGACGTGGGAGCCCGGGGCATGCTCGGTGAGAGACGGTAGCCGGCGCACGCGCAGAAGCACTCGGAACCCGCAACCCACTGGTAGAAAAAAGAGGAGAGAAATCACCTCAGAGTTACGTCAGGAAAGGCCGCGTTTTGCGGGGAGGCTGGGGCCTCCCACAGAGCCCCGCAGTTCTCCTAGGGCGAGGGCCGTGACAGTTACTCACCGGTCTTCAGCCCGGAGGCAGACGCCAGGTTCCTTTCCGCTCACACTCGGCTCGCGCGCGCCGCAGCCGCCGCTGCCGCTGTGATTCCATCCATCTTGAATTTGACGTCATCCCACACCAGGGATGAGGTCATCGCAGGCAGCCCTCGTCACGTGCGCGGTGC
>PVKM010029279.1:0-17846 GCA_004027735.1 Carollia perspicillata | reverse complement strand
ATACTGTCATTACGAAAAGAAGCAACTTTAGTTTCGGTACACAGAGTGTGAACCATGTGCCAAGCGTGTGACACGGATTAACTGGTTTCCTTTCACGACGACCCTTTGAGGCAGGGCCTACTTCTCACCCACTGAAAGAAAGACGAGGATACTAGGGCTCAGGGCACACAGTCCCAGCTCCCATCTTCTTCCTGTGTGACCTCGAGCAAGATGACCTCTCTGAGCCTTAGTTTCTTCATCTGTGAAATGGGGGTAAGGAAAGTGCCCACCATGCGGTGCACTGGTGAAGATTACACACCACGGGCTGGCCACACGAGACATGCTGCCACTACTGAGGGGGCGATTACAAGGTCCTTGGGGGCAGGGGGGAGGTTCCCACGGAGATGGGCCCTGTGTCCAGCCCTGCCAGGGCACACGGCCGAGAGGTGCCCCTATTCCTGCCTGGTGACTGGCTCTCCTGCCCATGGCCTGTCCCATGTGGAAAGAGGCCAGCCCATGAAACCCTAGTTGTTATGGGAGTGAGACTGGGCAGGAGGAGGGAGCTGCAGAAGGAGGGGAGGCCACAACAGGCTGGGTGGGAAGGGGAGGCCTCAAGACGCAGGGCAGCCAGTGACGGTGCGGGGCGCCCAGCGGGGGGGCCTCCCGGCCTGGTGAAGCCAGGGCCCCTCGAGTAACAAGACTGGTGTCCAAGCCTGTTTCCAGGAACAACAGCCAATGTCACCCCAACAGAGTCCTGTGGACCAGTTTCCTTTCAGCAGATGCCCCCCTGGGCTCTGCACCCCCTCCCCCACTGCCCACAGTGAGGATCTAGGCTGACTCTGAGGGGCCAATCATGCCAGCCCACCATCCCCCTGAGGTCCTCAGAGTCCGGCCAGGGTTTCTCCCACGGCCCCCCAATCAGGTCCCCTAGGCAGAGGTGCGTCAACAGAACGCCACGGAGAACCTAGCATGGCCCCTCCATGGCTGCCCAAGGGGCCAGGCACAGGCTCGTGGGGGGCCCCTCCCTCAGTGCACCAGCCCCCCTCCCCTCGCCGCAGGGACAGGAGAGCCCTTCCCGAGCCTGGGGGACAAATGCAGACTCCGAGTGGCCACAGCTGAGGAGTGGCAGAGCAAGCAGTGGACCCCACAAGCCGGCGACCCTCTGACCTGGGGACAGCACGGGCCCTCCCAGCTCACCTGGAAGATCTTCTGCACGATCCAGCCATGGTACTTCTTGAGCGCCATCTCGTAGGCCTTGGTGGCATTGACGCGGATGAGGTTGGGGTGGTTCTCATCCCGCTCGCCGTCACAGATGCTCTGGAGGAAGACCTGGATGAACCGGAGGCCTCTGCGTCCCGGAGAGAAGACAGAAGGCTCTTTAGGACGTTGCCCGCTGCTGCCCAAGGGCCAGCCAGCAGCCCCTGCGCACGGCAGGCCCTGACTCCTCTGAATCAGGGCGCCTGCTGGGCACCAGGAATACACACATACACGGAAGGGGGTGGAGTTCCCTGATTCCATCTTTACACCTGGCTCCTATGTCATGTGACCGCGGGCTCAGCAGAGCATCGCCCACGCCCCTGGTCTACATGGCGCCTCCTGGGATGTAGGGTCCAGGCCCGCCCACTCATGTCCTCAGACACGCCAGGCCTCCTCTGCCCTCCCGCCTCTGCAAGGCCTAGTCTGCCTGGGACCCTCCTGCTGTGCCTCAGAGACTCGGCTCAGCCACCCTCCTCCAGGAAGCCTTCTGGCCCTCTCTGCTCCAGCCTCTGATATCCTGCTGTCGGGATCCACCCACCAGCCTGACGCCCTGCCCAGACGACGATACCCTAGGAGGGTCTGCGCCTCATCTGACGTGGCGCCCCGCTCGGCCTGCACACGGAGCAGCACACAGCAGGCGCTCACTACGTGCTCCACTTGTTGGCATCCGCCTGCACCTGCCCTCCCAGCAGCCTGGCTCCGCCCACACCCGATGTGGACTCGAACAATCTAACTGATCGGAATGTCACCCTCTGCTCTGCTCCTCCGAGAGACCCACATGCCTGCTATGGGCGGCCCTGGGGCGTTCCTCCTTCCGGGTCTGTGGCTCTCCCTGCCTGACAAAGGTGGTGGTAGCTTGGTGGGGCAATTCTAAAGCATGCCGTACGGGTGTTAACAACAGGCTACCTTCCCCAATGCCCACATGGCCACACCCACATTTTACCTAAGAAGCATATGTTGGGAGGTTAGTCTGTGGTGGGGGTGCAGAGAGGGAGGGGCACCCCTCGAGGGTCCAGGCCCTAGAGAGCGGCAACGTTGGGACACCTGGGGGGCAGGGAAGGGGTTCCGGGCCTCGGAGCAGCTGCCGGGCTGCAGCTTTTGCACAGCTAAAGGAGAATCCTGTGGCTGGTGGAGAGCAGTGCGAGCTGAGCAAGAAAGCTGCCTGGCCTCTCGGAGCCTTGGTGGCCTCATCTGCAAGACGGGGACAACCACACCGCACAGGGATTTGAGTGTTCGCTACCAGGACAGTAAGTGTAGTAGTGGCTCTGAGCACTGTCAACTCTGGGGTCAGGTCATCTGGGTGCAAATCCCTCCTCAGGGACCCTGCCTCCAGCCCACAGGATGAACCTGTGCAAACTACATAAAGTTCCTTCTCCTCGAGACGCTGTATTTCTGTCAACAAGCTGTCGAAACATACAAATGCACCACGTGCATGATGTGACGGGCCCAGACCGGGTGTCTCTGGGCAGCACGCAGCCTGCACGACCAGACTCAGCCACTTGCGCCCGGGTCTGCCCTGTGACGTGGGCACATGATATGGCCTCCTCAGAGAGATGGGGGCCACACCACACCTGACTCACAGCATGTGAAATGTAATCGGGCTTATAAGGACCTCAGCACAGTGCTGGCCAGGTGGCTCAGTGGGTTGGAACACCAATCCGACACACCCAGGGTATAAGATCAACCCCGCTGCCCTCCCCTCACCCCCAGTCAGGGCACATACAGGAAGCAAACAGTGAATACATAAGCAAGTGGGACGACAGCCCTGGCCAGTGCGGCTCAGTGCACGGAGCGCCGGCCTGCGAACCAAAGGTCGTCAGTTTGATTCCTGGTCAGGGCATATGCCTGGGTTGTGGGCCAGGCCCCCAGTTAGGGGTGTGTGAGAGGCAACTAACTGATGTTTCTCTCCCTGTCTTTCTCCCTTCTTTCCCCTCTGTCTGAAAATAAAAAGATAAAGTCTTTTTTTAAAAAAAGTAGGGGAAATTTTTAAAAAGAGATGTAACATTTTAAAAATAAATAAATAAAAATAAGTGGAACAACAAACTGACCTCTGAGACATCAATGAAACAAACAAACAGAAAGTGCCCAGTGCAGGCCCAGAGGGTGTGCTAGTTTGCTCTGCCTCTGACCAGACTGGGACAGGGGACTGTCGCCAGCAGGCCGGCCTCGGCCCGTGGGCTGCTTGTTCCCAGCCACCAACAAGCATCGAGGAAGAAGAGCGCCATGTGAAAGAAATGAAGCGACGGTCCCCCACCAGAGTAGACGCGGTGGGGCAGGGGTAGGGGCAGGGGAGGATGCCTCCTCGGCAGTGCAGGCCCCCGGGACTGACAGCCACACACAGCCTACTACCCAGGCCCGTCACCTTTTCAGCCACATCAGCGCCAGCGTGGCCCCCACTTTGGGCCACTCTGCCCCGTACATCTCCTTCTCCACCTCCAGGATGTTCTGTAGGGTCCGGAACTTGGTCGGGTCGGTGTCATACACAGCTTTGATCTTCTGAAAAGGAGCACACGGGGTTTCTCGTTGGAAAGGCGGAACCCGCAGACGAGCAGCCAGCACACTGGACGGAGGGGTGCTCCACCAGCGCCGAGGACGGCCACTGGGCCTGTTGCAGCGGTAACTACCGGGACCGCGCATACATATCAGCACCTGCCACGCGCAGGACATGCAGCGTGCTTCACGGGCGCTGCTGTCCCCAATGCTCACAGCGGCCCTGATGTGGCTCTATCACCATCCCATTTGCAGTTGAAGGAACTGACACTCAGAGGGGCAGTGCGGTGCCCAAGGTGACACAGCTGGCATCAGTCTGCCACCGGCACTGGAGCGGCTCCTGCCTAGGCTGGCTCTGGAGCCCCTGACCTCCAGCCCCTGGGGGCAGCACTCCGACAGCAAGCATCTGAAGTTTCGCTCGTGCGGACCAGTGGGAAGACGCTCTCAGGGTTCAGAGACTCCGGAGAGAAGGCGCCTGAGTGGAGCGGGCAGTTTGGGCCTGAACCCCACCTATGCCGCTTCCTTGCTGTGAGACCTCAGCGGAGTCCTTCAACCTCTCTGAGCTTCCTCATCTGTAAAGCGGGGATGACAACAGAGCCAGGCTCAAAGGCTGCAGTGCAGCCAAGGCCCGGGCCAGGCCCTAAGAGGGTCGTTGTGGGGAGAGAGGCTCAGATGCTGGGGGGCAGTGCCAGGCACTCCCAGGACCAAAGAAGGGAAGGGCTGGGCTGGTTCACTATGGACTGAGAGTTCAGTTATTTGGGGGTGTGGGGGGTGCATGCAAGAACTAGTGGGCTCCTTCTAGGTCAACCCTCAGACTGCGGTCCCGGTCAGGCTGCGACTGGGTGGTATGGCCACACCCTGCGACTAACAGCCTCAAGCCCCGATTCAGGGGAGCCTGGAGCCAAGGCCGTCTTCCATGTCCCCTTCTCATCCTTCAGCCCAGGGGGCTTAAGGCAGGGGGCAGGGTCTTGGTAACTCGGGGCAGGTTTAGATTCCTGATGGGGTGCCAGGGTCGCAGCTGCTGGGCCAAGTACGTACCGTGATGTTGCCACTTATGTCCGACTTGATGGGCGTAAACACCGGGGACCCCAGGCAGTCTGGGGAGAAAATGATATGAGGCATTAGATTCCCGAAAAGGGCCACAGAGGCCTGTGGTCAGGAGGGGGGATCACTCGACGTGTTTAAGGGAAGGCAGAGCTGTTTATAGGGGTAAAAATGTCCCTGGGCAAGTACCCTTGGCATGCTTGGCTCCGGAGAGACCAGATTCTTACTGCAGGACTTGTCAGAGCCTTTGCAAGGTGCCTGGGACACCCAGGGGAGCGGCAAACTCCTCTGCCCACGGCGCCCTCCGCACGAGAACAGAGCTGTCCCACAGAACTCACAGCAGCGACGGAAACATTCTGTATCTGCACCGTGGGCTGCAGGGGGCCACTGAGCACTTGGAATGTGGGCAGCGAGACGGAGGAGCTGAATTTGTAATATTATTTAACTCTCATTCATTTGAATTTAAAGAGCCACATGTGGCCAGTGGCTACTGTATTGGACAGCACAGCTGTGTAGTATCTCGCAGAACTAATGGTCTGAAAAACCCATCTTGGCCAACAAGGCGGATCACTGTGAATTAGCCAGCTGGCCCAGAGGCAGACTGAGGAATCTTATGAGGTGGGAGAAGAGGGACCAGAATAATTAAAGAGGACCTTCGCAATCAGCAGCTTATAAGGAAGAAATGAGCTGATGACCCCGAGGCTCCATGGCCCTGAGACTCTGCATAAAAGCCTAAGAGAACACACCAGCAATGGCACCAGTCACTTAACAGAGCGTGAATTTGGCCTAGACACCCACCCATTCTGCACGCTCTGGTCATGTGGGCTTGGGGGTGAATCCCTTCACCCTCTGAGCGTCAACTGTCCCATCTGGCAAACGGGACAACAGGACCAGTCACAGAGGTGCTATGAGGATGGCTTCAAACAATCTGCCCCCGGGGCACATATTTTGTGCATCTCTGCAATGAGAATGCTCTTAGTTGAAGGTATTTCTCATTTCTTTTTTTTTTAATTTTATGATTTTTAGAGAAAGAGCCAGGAAGGTGGGGTGGGGGAGAAAAGGAGACAGAGAGAATTTATTGTTCCACGTATTTATACATTCATGGGTTCTTTTTTTCTTTAACTCTAATCTGAGGACATTTTTTCATTGCTTTTAGAGAGAGAGGGAGAGAAAAGTCGACTGGGACTACACTCCGACCAACCGATCTACCCAGCCAGCGCCCAGTCTTTATTCCTTGGCAGCTCATAAAACACCAGAGCACCCTGAAATGGGAGAGAGTCTGAGTGAATGAAACGTGGGCCGAGAACCTGGCCGTGCCTGGCATCTCGGCTCCCCGTGAAATGCGAGCAGCCTGTGACCTGCCTCTGCCCCTCTGCCTCCCTTGCCACCCGCCCGGCTTGCGGGGCCAGAGACGTCCCACGACCCGTGGGTCAGAGCCCCATGCTCAGGGCCCTGCGCACAGAGGCACCCAACAGGGAACGGCCAGCCCGCTCCTGGGCGGCTCGGTGTGGGCTCTGCCCTTTGAGCCTGAACGCAGGCAACCCCTGCTCACTGTCCTCCCTGCTGTGCCCAGAGCCCGGGGGCCGCAGATGCCACTGTGGGTCTCAAACCCCCAGCAGGAAACGTCGGTGCCCACTTTCCTTGCCCACAGGCCAGCCAGGGGCCCCAGGCACAGGAATTGAGGATGGAAGGACATCTACAGGCTGAATACCACCCACGGTGACCTAGCACACCGGGCCAGCCATCTGGAACATTCTAATCACAGCTATGAGAAGAGGTATACTGGAGAAACAGCACCAGACATCATGAATGAAATGCCCCATGATTGAATGCAAAGGTGGGTTAGGGATAGCCTGGGCTGGACTCCTGGCCTGACCACTCCCCGGCTGAGCAAGTCTCCTTGCCTGTGTGCCTCAGTTTCCCCATGTGGCAAGGGGGCAGTAACAATACTTATTTCACAGGCTTGTACAAATTAAAAATTGTGCACTAAATTTGTTTAGCAGAGCACCCAGGTGTGCACACTCAACAAATGGACTTCGTGGTTATTTTTGTGACTTCATATGACTATGCTCAGACTCTGTGGTTCAGCAAATGTCACCCAGGTGTCACCAGGCTGTACAGGGTGGCCACGAGGAGCTGCCCCGAGGTGCTGGGCCAGGGCTACCGGCCGCCTGAGCCATCTGATCCCGGGTGCCCTGGCCCCAGTGGGCTCTATCCCCAGAGGGTGCTTACTGTATAGTGCCTCCCCCAGTGGGATACCTGTGGCATGAATGAGTGAACGGACTGTGAGGAACATGACTCTAGAGGCATATTTCCTGCCAGGCAGTTGCTCGATCCACTTTCTCACAGTTCAGACTGACGCAGTGCGCTGCTTCTAACCACCCATTAATCAAGACAGCAGAGGCTATGGGAAGGGGCTTGGACCTTGGTTCCCCTGTGTGTGAGGGAGACCACCTGTAGGGCTCCGGGGGCTGCCGTGACGGGGTGCAGGGGTGTCCTATGCGCAGTGCAGGCACTCAGAACTCTGGCCGTGGTGATTGCTGCTCCCGGAGAAGGTGCGGAGCCAGGGCTGGGGAGCAGCCCGCCATCTACCATGCACACGGTTTCTTAGCTCTTCCCAGTGACTCAGGTCGGTCAGCGCGCATGTCAGTCTGCATCCCAGTAGTCAGTCTGAGATGCAGAAAAATGCTGTCTGGCTTTCCTGGCTCTGAAAACAGAAGTTTCGAGCGGCCATGCCCTGGTGGCAGGGAGAAAGGCTTTTTGTTTTTTTGTTTTCCTGACAGTGCACTACACAGGTCACGAGGCCACTGTGGTCAGCAGGAGCTGGCTGGATGGCAGCTGTGTTATGTGTCGTGGCCACCACACAGGGACAGAGCAGCTGCTCAGCTGTACTTCTGGGGCTGGGAGTGGAGCAGAAGCAGAGAGGGGTAAGTGGGGTGGGAGGACCCCAGAATCCACCTCTCCACTGGGTCCAGAGGAGGTCGCTGGCAGGAAAGGCACCTCTCTGCACACACACATGCACACACACTGAAGTCAGAGCGGGAGCACCTGTAAACGGGCCACCTGTCTGGAGGAGAAGCCCCGTGCTACTCCTGAGTCAGCCAGGCCTGGGTTCACATCTCAACTCCGACGTGACTCTGGACGAGGGACCTAACCATGCTGGGCTCAGGTCCCTTGTTTCCCCCGGCCCAGGATGGGACCGTGCAAACAGGAGGGGTTCCGGGTGCAGTTGAGCCGACACCCGTTTCAGCGTGGCCCACAGAAGGTTCTGGACTTGTGTGTGTCTTTGGTGCAGCCCAAGGCCACCAGGCCCAGAAAAGCCAAGTGACTTGCCCAGGGCCACAGAGCGAAAGCCAGGCACACGGACAGTGCCAAGGCTGTTCCCGCTGCCCCCTCGCCTTTCTTTCTAGAATGTTTCCATCTGTTTGGGTGAATTCAATAAAAACAAGGAAAAGCAGAGGACAATTTTAATCCCTAAACACATGGTAGCCTTTCTAATAGTTTAAACCCAAGCTGGGCCCTGCTCCGGGCGAGCATGACACATCTCTAGCCAATTATCCAGCTCCCCCATTTTCCTGCAGAGCCCAGCCGGCCCTGCTCCCATATTGCTTTTCCTGTTTGACCAGTTTTAGGTTCCCCAAACCTATTTTTTTATTGCCAGCAAAACAGGCTCTTTAAAATGCCACCCAGAACATGCCGGGAGGGAGGGGGGAGGGAGGGAGAGGGCTTGGACTTGGATGGTTTTCTAGCTCCTCATCTTGCCTCCAGGAAGATCTCTCAAAAACAGACCAAGTAAAAACAGAAAAGAAAAATCAGATATGACTCTACCGTCTTCGTGGGACGAGCTCTCGTAGGCACGGATCCTGAACACGGCTAAGCCTCGGTTGTCTGGAATGTGTGGCAATTGGCCCCTTCTGTTTAGTACAGAAGGTTTTCCTAAGCCTGCTCCTCCGCCCAGGAGGCATAAGAAAAAGATCAATAAACCTGATTACAAAACCCAGAAACCTCTGTCTGGAGAAGTCCCATCACCAACGAAAGCCAAACAACAAACTGATAGGGCGCGGGGTTGGTCTGTGTGTGTAAGAGCTCGAAAATCAATAAGAAAATAACAACCCTCTAGAGAAATGGGCAATTCACAGAAGAAATGAAGACACTTACCCTCAATACTAGAAAGAAATTAAGGCACGTGGTTTCCATCTACCAAATTTTATGAACGCACCCACCTTCTCTAGTGGAACCGTTCTGGAGAGAATTCACCACAACAGAACAAAAACCTCCCTGCTTTCATCACAGCAAGCCATTTGCGGTTTTCTTTTTTTAAGTATTTTATTTGTTTTTTTATTTTTAGAGAGAGGGGAAGGGAAGGAGAAAGAGAGGGGGAGAAACATCACTGTGTGGTTGCCTCTTACATGGCCGCCACTGGGGACCTGGCCCACAACCCAGGCATATGCCCTGACTGGGAATCGAACTGCGACCCTTTGGTTCACAGCCTGCGCTCAATCCACTGAGCTACATGCACCAGCCGGGGCCATCTGCGGTTTTCTAAACAGGGCCGTCATCGAAAATAGGAATCATGATAAAGGTGTGACCCAGCGATGTCACAGGCCGCCCTCAACCCTTCACTAAGTGGCTGTACATGGCACGTCTTCGGGTTTTTAGGAAAGCTTTGTGTAATTTAAAAAAAAACCCTTGACAGTTGACAGTCCCTTCCCCCTGCTTGATTTCTGCTACATACTTGGAAAGCAAATGGCCACCTGTGTCAGTGTCACCTGCAGAATGAGAGGAGACAGGCACCAAGCAAGCATTCCGCGCACGACCTCTGCGACAATTCTGGCTGGTTGAGAGACACCCAGGACTTCCTGCCTGGATCTCCGCCACAGCTCCGATCGCCCCGAGAACAGCACTCCCCCACGCCAGCAGTCACGAGGTGCCACACAGAGTCACTCAGTCACTTCCTCTTTTTCTGGCTTTAGCGCGGTTGGAGAGCCTCAGCCGGGTACGCTCCGAGCCAGGCCACAGCGCACGTCTGGAAATTCCGTGTGAGCTGCCCCTCAACACCTGCCTCTTCAGACAGCCATCTCTGATGACAGGTGATGTCCTGACACTGGGCAGCTAACTGGGTGACCGAATCGCCCACCCTCTCACCTCATCTCAGGGGTATTTCTCATTCTAGAACAAAAAGCATTCTGTTTTTAAGATGCACAGCTTCAATTTCAGCCTGTGTGACTCAGGATGGGAACACCTAACCCAACCCTAAGTGCTTATTTCAAAAAGGAAGGCTGGGTGGCCTGCGTCACACAGCAGGAGCCTGGTTGGGGGAGATTCCATTTCAAATTCAACCCCCTGCCCACCACCACCCCTGCAATAGCTGGGTAATAAGGTTCCATTATTAAATGCATGGGGGCAGATTACCTTTACAGTCCTGGGTTACAGAGTTCATAGTGGGAGGCACTCAAATTACCACTGATGGCGATGAATCATTTATTAATCGGCGGGCATGTGGGGGTGCCGTGTGTGCACACGTGCATCGAGGCTCAGTTCGCAAAAAGGCCTGTTTTGAAGGATGAGAGCCCTGAGAATGCCCACCTTCCTCAACTACACCCTCCTGCAAATTCTCCCATCTAAAGGGGGTAGAATGTTCACAAAACAATCCGAAGTGTGGCTTTTAAAAATCACCCCCGTGACACACCAACTCTCTGTCTGAAAGCAGCCTTGGGTTGGGAATGCAGTGGGACAATGATTTCTCTTACTTGTTGTGGCCTGGGAGAAACCAACTTCTCTGCACCCCAGTTTCCTCGTCTGTAAAAAGAGGCTAAAACGGGCCCCCCCTCATAGGGCTGCTGTGAGGATTGTAAAATTAAGCAGTGACTGGCGCCTAGTCAATGCTCAATAAAATAAAAGGTATTCTTCATGCTTATCACTATTATTACATCATCATTTTCATCTTTTTCAATAAGCAAAGTGTTTCTTTAGAAAGGAAACCTACAAAAGAATGATCCAGTGGTTAAGAAATCAAAGGAAAAAGAGAGGAAGGGAGCCCTGGCTGGTGTGGCTCAGTGGATTGAGTGCAGGCCTGTGCACCAAAGGGTCGCGGGTTCGATTCCCAGTCAGGGCACAGGGCCAGGTCCCCAGTAGGGGGGCATGTGAGAAGCAACCGCCCACTGAAGTTTCTCTGCCTCTCTCTCTCCTCTCTCTCCTTCCTTTCCCCTCTCTTTAAAAATAAATAAATTAAATATTAAAAAAAGAGAAAGAGAGGACGGGAAGAGAGGTAGGGAGAGAAAATGGTATGTACCGATTGACTGACATGAGTAAAATCAGCAGCAATGCTCTTGTCATAAAATAACGACCTCAAATGTATTCCAGACTATCAAAAAGAGAGAGAGAGAGAGTGAGAGAGATCTCAGAAGGGAGTGGAACAAGAAACTTGGAGAAACAGCAATGCAGATAATGAATTATTTCTCAACACGAGGAAGCATGAGTTGGCTGCGTAACCACAGGGTAGAAAGCAGGTTTTTATAGGACCCTGGAGAGGACTAATCTGCTGTAATGACTTTTAAAAGCTTAACACTGGAAAGAAAAAAAAACCCCAAGCCCTGACACAAGTAACACTGGAAGAATGTAACAAAAGGAGTTAACATCCACCCAGGCCATTTTTTTTCTTTTTCACCCAGGCCATTTTTTAAACTGAAACACTGAAACCCAGGACTGGAGTTCAACGTGTCCATCCTAATAAGCAACTTGAAACAAGCACAGGTCCTACCAGATGGCCCCTCCTACCAGTTCCCCTCCCTCTTTCCTGTCTTGGAAGACAGCTTCCTACATCTCCAGGGTGTGCTGGCCTTCCTGGCTGCAGGGGTCCCTTTCTGGCTGCATGACCCGGTCAAATCCCTTCACCACTCTGAACCTCAGTGTCTTCTTCTATAGGATGGAGCCAATTCCTTCTAATTTATAAGATCTTTGTAAGGATTGGAAATGTGATATCAGCTGGCTCGATGCTTGACACGTGGGAACCACTCAAAACAAGAGATTGCGCAGGCTACCATAGGGGCCGTGCATATTGTACAAAGCCCTTTGTCATGTGTTCTTTCCATTCCCTTCCAGTTCGCACTGGCTGGGGCTTTACTCTGCCAGGGGCACTGCTGTGCCCTGACTTCTGCTTCTAAGGGATTCACACGGGGGACACTGTGCCTCTAAGCAGCCCTGTGCAGTGGACGAGGAACAGAGGGAGGCAAGTGGCTAGACGAGCTAGCAAGTGACGGAGTGGGCACTTGGGTCTTCCCCCTCCTGCACGTCCATCTATTCCCTCCAGGAGTGGAGGCCAGATCTCAGCCCCAGACCTCAGGACCAGGCTTTTCTCAACACAGAGGATGAAGAGGATCCAATGCCCATCACTGGGGACAGAGCACGCAGGCGCCATTGGTCTGCACTCTTGTGCTGACCTTTGAACATTATAAATGAGGGCACCTAAGCTGGTCTCAGACTTCAACAGCCAGGCAGCTCAGCTGGCAGCTGGTCTTTAAGACCCAGACCTCCAACTTCTTGGAGGGATGCTTCTTTCCCAGGGGCTGTGTGGCAGGAGGGAAAGTTTCTAACTGCCTGGGACCATGAGATCTCCCTATCAGCCTTCCCGGGAGGCCCAGTTTCCGTGGCTTACAGAAGGCTCAGAGACAGGCAGAACTCGGGCGGGACACACAGCGTTGGCACCACAGAACCAGGCCTCCAGCTCAGCCTGGCTCAGCTTTGTGCCAACACCCACATTTTCCTCACTCGTCTCCAGTGTTCCAAGCACGGACTGCAGTGGACCACGGACCCAGGTTCGAAGGACTTCTCCCCGCAGAGATGTCAAAACAGACAGCTCACCGTCTGTTACACAGCTGTCTTGTCAGCTGTCCCTCAGATCTTGCTCAGGCCAGAGGAGATCGTGAGTGTGACGACCCACGTGGCATCTGGCACACAGTAGGTGCTCCTAAAGGCATCTTGTTCACTACTTGCAAACGCATCTCCCACTGATGACAGGAGTCTGCAGGCAGTTTCCAAATCACAGAATCCACTGCAGAAAGTGTGTCTGTGGCTTCTCGGCCCCACAGGACACTCACTGCTGCTTCCTTCTAGAAGTGGCCCTCCCAGGCACACAGTCCACATCCCGCTCCTACGGATGTCAGCTCTCAACAAACACCCAACCAAAATGGTACCTGGCCTGCTAAGGAAAGAGGGTTAATACAGTCTCTTGCTTCTCTTTCTTAGGATACTCTACACAAAATACAAAATAAACACGTGCTGGTATAAACATAAAAGCAAAAACACTGCCCAGATGTAAGCGGTGGGCCCACGCCCTGGACGGTGCTTGTTGCAGCAGGGAAACCACTGCTCCTGAGGAAGGGGAGCCCCTCACTCACAGGCCACGGGGTGCGGCTGGGGCTGGTTCCCAGGTGGTTAATGCAGTGTCCCAATTAGAGGAAGAACTGGCCTGCTCGGGGCTTACCCAAGGACCGACGACTCCACACCCCAGTTATTCACATTTGCATTCAAATAAGCAGGAGGCGTGGGCCCAGCCTGGCCGACCAATTATGAAGCACACGCCTCAAAGGAAACCTGCACGACTGGTCTGGGGCTCCCAGCAGGGTGCACAGGCGCCATGGTGCCAACACACGTCTCCGGTGGCCAAGCAGGCTGGCTCCACTGGGGGTCTCCTCCTCTCCAGGAGTCAGGGCAGCAGGCAGGTTTGGGGGCAAACGCGCTCCTAAGGAGTCCAGAGGCCTGAGTCCTCATCTGGCTCTATAGTCACATGCTGGTTGTGTGACCCTGGATGAGTCACCTAAACTCTGTGGGCTCTGTTTCTGTTTTTTAAAAAATATTTATTTATTTTTAGAAAGAGAGGAAGGGAGGAAGAGAGGGAGGGAAACATCAACGTGTACTTGCCTCTCACACGCCCCCTACTGGGGATCTGGCCTACATGCAACCCAGACATGTGTCCTGACTGGGAATCGAACCGGCAACCTTTAGGTTTGCAGGCCAGCACTCAATCCATTGAGCCACGCTTGCCAGGGCGGGGCTCTGTTTCTTGGTTGTAAAACAAGAAGATCATTCTGTGCTTCTGGGCTGCTGTTGGTGCCCCCAAGATAGAGCAAGCACTGAACCAAAGTGAAGGAAAATCATTCTTGTGGGGGTTATTCTAAGACTGAGTGTCAGATGCCTGTAAGGCCCAATTCAATGTACATCCATTTATTTATTCCAGAGGCTCCTGGAATTCCGATCTCAGGAACTGAGAGGTGAAAAACATCACCTTCAGCCCCTGCATCTTTGGTCTCTCCGTAAGCAGTGAGAGCAAACAGGTGTCATCTCATGCGACCACGACTCTAAGTGACCCAGAGTGCTTGTGCTCAGACACTGAGGCTGTGCCTAGACTCAAAGGGGAAGACAGTATCATGATTGATTAATAATGTCTGCTATAGGTGCAGGCTATGAATTACGTATTGTAATTTAGAAAGAGAAAAGCAAAACACTTTTAGAAAGAACTCCGAAAACATGGGAACAGAACGCACAGCATTCACTCGGCAAACAGGCACTGAAATAACTCCCAGCCTCTCAGAATGCAGTAGGTTCCGTGGCAGTCGGGGAAGACTACTTTCTAGATAAGGTGGCTGCTAAGCCGACTCCTTAAGGATGAGGGGAACCGAGCCAGGAAAAAGGAAGGCAGTGGACTGGAGAGACATGGTGCACCAGGCAGAGAGACTGCCGCGGGCAAGGCTCCAGAGGCAAGCGACGGCCTGGGACCTTTTGTGGGGCATCACGAAGGCAGCAACACGGACTTTAAGGTGGGGTAATAGGGAGCCACAGAGGCTCCTAGGCAGGGAGTGATGAGACAAAATGACATCTAAGTCTCTCCTTCCCTCTGCCTCTGCCCTCCAACTGTTGATGCTCCAGAACAGCTGGAAAACTGACCTAAAAGACGAGAGGGCAGGCCTCACAGAAGTCAGCTGCAAGCTGATCGGTCAGAGATGAGATCCAATTACAGGGTCAAGGTGGAGAAAGAAGACAAACAAAGAGCTGGCCTCTATGTGGACACAGTAAAACCTGCACGACTCGAGGAACTCAGGCCGGAGACACGGAGGAAGAGCGAACCCACGGAGGAAGGGCGAACCCACGATGTGGGCGCTCTAAGTCACATCTGAACTGCGCCCAAAGAATCGGTAACCATCCAGCCCAGCCCACTCGATCACAAACCACACCCAACGAGGCTTTAAGAAATGTGGTTGCTCTAGTGACTTCATTCTAGAAATGGGCAATAACAAAAAAAGCATGCAAAGAAATAAACATAAGGATGTTCACTGTAGTGTTGTTTACTAGGCAGAAAAGGAGAGACAGAGGAGCAGTGTGAATGTCCACCAGCAGGGGACTGGCTACATGGGTCACGGCCACCTTCAAACAGTGGAATTCGAAGCAGCTCTGGAGAATGAGGATGACATGGGAAGATGATTGAGCTGTCCTGTTAGTTGGAAAAAGCAGTGTGTACACTCTCCTTTGAAGATAGAGAAAAACGCATCTGGAAAGAAAACACTCTAAAACAGCAGCAGAGATTTTCTCTCTAAAAAGCCCCATCTCGCCCTGACCAGTGTGGCTCAGTTGGATGGGTGTCGTCCTGCAAAGCAAAAAGTTGCTGGTTTGATTCCCGGTCGGGGACATGGCCTGGGTTGCAGGTTCTGACCCCGGTTGGCATGCATGTGAAAGGCAATCGATTGATGTTTCTCCCTCTCTTCTCTCTCCCTTCTCCTCTCTCCAAAAAAAAAAAAAAATCTTTCAAGAAAAAAAACAAAGCCCTACCTCAAAAGGCTGTGAGAGGATTAAGTGAACTGACCCACTTAGAACACTCAGTACATAGTAAGTAGGTGCTCAATAAATGACAGGGAGATTTTGATTTATCACTTCTTCTTGTCCATTTTCCTTCAAGAAACAGATCTGCCATGCAAAATTAAATACTTTCTTAAAACACAGCTTTCAGCGCATTGCCCTATTTATACTGAGTGCAGTGGTTCTCACTCAGGGGTCATTTTGTCTCCTTACAGATACGTTTGGTTGTCCCACCTTGTGGAGAAGAGGTACCACTGGCATCTAGCAGACAGAGGCCAGAAATGCTGCTAAACATCTTACAAAGCACAGGCCAGCCCCACCACAAAGAATGATCCAGCCCCAAATGCCAGCAACACCACAGTATGAAAACGGTGACTGGGAGGGAACTGTCACTTCAATGCCTCTCAGCCGTCTTACACCCAGTTTCCCAGAGCTCCTCCATTCAAGACACACCCACCACCCAGATCACCCAGGTGATCAGACACTCCCAAGATCCTTCTAGACAAAGTCCCTGTTGGAGCTGACAGTGGGTCTCACTTGATGCCCCACCACCACCACCACCCCGTCCCAGAGACCTTCCCATCCTCTTAAAACTTCAACACTCAGGAGGAACTCTTCCCCCAGAAGAGCATAATGGTTCAAAATGGATTGTCACATTTTTTTTAGAGTGCTAAGAATTACCCTCTGTGGGCCAACCCACTGAGGCTTCTGTGTAAATGGTGCTTCTATCAGATGTGACAGCCCACAGCACGTGACTCGCACCAAAGACAAGGGTCCTTTGAGATCAGGGAAAGGGGGGAGGGGATGCTCTTCAGCCCTGGCCCCAGCTCACTGCTGGCTCTAGCTGCCACCATCCTCTTCCCTCTAAAACCAGCCAGATAATTGCATCAAATGAAGGTGCGCCCCCAACCCCCAGCACCATGCTTAACTAATGGGTAACCTTGCAGAAGATAAGGGAGGAAAAGGCCACAGAGCTTGACTCAAGGCCTACCCACCTGGCACAGCTGACATTCGGGGCTGCATCAGTTCTCTGTGGTGGAACTATCCAAGGCATTGTAGGATGTTTTTGCACCATCCCTGGACTCTACTCACTAAATGCCAGTAGCATCCCATGGCATCTTTACCCCCTGCCCTCAGTTGAGAACCACTAGCTTAAACTGATTCCAGATCCTTGTCTGGGGGAAGCTAGCTGTCCTGCAAATGTTCATGGAACCAAAGAGGGGGAAACTGACACAGAAATTAACAACTCCTTAACAGTCACAGCCAGTCAGCTCCCAAACCCCTGCCTGCAACACTGTGATACCGGCAGTGAGAATGGTTCGTACATTTAACAAGTACCAACTGAGCACCTACTACATGCCAGGCACTGTTCTGGCACTGGGGATGCACCAATGGACAGAAATGAACGCGATCCTGTTCTCAGGTTGCCTATGCAGGTCTGAGAATCATACAAACCAGGCAAATGCACTCATTCAAACATTGATTAATCATCTACTATATGAAGGAACTAGAGCTGGATCCAGGAACTTAAATAACACCTCCCACCAGCCCCAGCTAAGATCTACTTGTCACTAAGGCCACACACCTTTAGAGACAGCATTTCATTGACTCCTTGCAGCTAGCCCTGGAGATCAGCATCTCCATTTCACAGATGGGGATACTGAGGCCCAAGAGGTGGAGGATAGGACTCTAGGTAACCAAAACCACAATCAGCCCTGAACACCCACTAGGGATAAAGTGAGTGACTGCCCTAAGGGCCAAATTCCTTCAGTCCAAGTCAGTGTTAAGGTTCTGTCCATTTGTGGGTTTCAGCTGGACTCTGCCCTGGGTACTGGTGTCATCCTGCAAGGTCACCAAATGAACCCACAGGGCAGGACACAGGGCAAGCCCATATGGAAGAGAAGAAAGCAGAAGCTCAGGTTGCATCCTGTACCCAGGATCCGAAAGGCAAAGGGCAGGGGCAGATGGTACTGTCTTCTATTTCCCATTTTCCATCCAGGGCCCGGGCTGGGCTGAGGGAACGCAGGAAGGAGGGTCTGAAACTGGCTCAGGGACTGCGTTCTCATGCCCCTTAGACCTTCCTGGAAATGACATATGGGGGAGGGGCCTTCTTTTACAGCCCAAGCCAAGTACCCTGTGTCTGACGTCACTCCCAGAAGCAGCCCCCACCCCCAGTCCTGATCTCTGTTCTACATGGAGGAAAAACTTTAGGGGGTTCCCTCTAGAAA
>PVKM010029278.1:0-17853 GCA_004027735.1 Carollia perspicillata | reverse complement strand
CAGAAATTAGCAAGAAGGAAGAGCTCTGCAGGTCTCAGCCTCCCAACTTCGCGTGCGTTTCACGGAGCAGAGGCGCCGCACTGGCCGGGGGCTCCATCAGCATGCGGAAGTGCAGGCCCAGCCTAGACCGACCCCGCCAGCACCCGCGTTTTATTTAACAAGGTCCTTGAGCACTTCCTAGGGACCTTCAAGAATCATTAAAGTCGGGAAGAGGGTAGAGTTACTGTTAGCTGTAAACTTTGAAGTGAAGCTTGCGTGTAGAAATGACTGATGCCACCTCGCCAACTGAAGAATAGAAATTAGAGATCATTCCCAAACCAGAAGAGGGAGAGAAACGAAAAGGGTCATTCACTCGGTGTCCCTCAGTCCCTCTAGTCTGTGACGCCATCCGTCTCCTCCCCACACGGTGAAGTCTGACAGGTTTTCCCAGAACTCTGTCCACTCACCCTGTGCCTTCGCTTCCACCCATTGATCGGAGGGGGCCAAAAAAACAAACAAACAGGAATAAGCATTGTGGCTGATCTATGAACTCTACTTCTGGTGGCCAGTATGGATTCATGTTGGATTCCTTCCTTCGTTTTGCAGTTGCTTTGTTTGGCGAAGCCATCTGATGTTTACTCATAGTTTGGATAACCTTTCTAGTGCGAGGTGCGGGTAGAGGCTGGAGAACTTTATTTTGTCTGACAATTCCAAGAAACCTCTTGGATAATCCTCATGTTATGTATGCCTTAGTTATCTCTTGAGAAACAAATTCCCCCAGGACTAGAAGCTTTTGAGACAGCAGACACTTACGTCATAACGTCTGAGGGTCAGGGATCAGGGCCCTTCATCGGGTGGCCATCAAGATGTCCTCCAGGGCTGCAGTCTTCTCGGCGGAGCCGAAGGACGCACTTCCAAGGTTATATCGCCTGGCTGTTGCCAGGGCTCCGTGCCCCAGGGGCTGCTGGAGGGGGGCCTTGGTTCCTTGTCCTTGACACGGTGGCAACTTGTGTCCCCCATGGCGAGTGGTTAGAGAGACTAAAAGAGGCATTATTTTTAGCCTGAGCAATCTGAACATGGAAGTGACCTATCATTTCTGGCTTACTCTGTTTTTTAGAGGTGAGTCTAAGTCTAGCACATACATACTCACAGGTAGAGAAAGCAAGCATTACCTCTTGAAGAGAAGGATATTAAAACATTTGTGGATGTGCTTTTTTATTTTAAATCCTCACCCAAGGGTATTTTTTTTTTTATTAATTTCAAGAGAGAGGAGGAAAGAGAGTGAGGGAGACATCGATGGGAGCAGCATCGACGCGTTGCCTCTTGCACACACCCCGACCAGGGATCGAACCCACAACCTAGGCATGTGCCTTAACCGGGGATCGAACCAGCAATGTTTGGGTTACAGGACAAGGCTCCAACCAACTGAGCCACCAGGCCAGGGCTGTGGCTATTTCTCCAGTGTATGCGAAAAACTGTGATATAGGAAAATGACTAGATATTCTGAGAAAAAAAAAATGAGGGTGCAGCTATTCTAATGTGAAGATTATAAATCCAAAAGTGGTAGATAGTATCATTTTTATTCAATATATTGTTTCAATAATTTCACTTTCTAATTACAAAAGAGCTTCGTGTTCATTGTAATGAAAAGTACAAGAAAATCTGAATATGACATAAGCTTTTATGACATTTGGACAATAGCAAATAACTCTCGGTCTTTTGACCATTTTGCTACCTTTTCTTCCAAACATGCTTATACGTACATATTTTCACAGGCATACAGGCGTGTGGGGACGTCTCCTTCACCCAACCCATAGCCCTATTTCTCCCCAAAGGCTTACGGTTCTGCACACTTTCACACCTAAAACTTCCCTACTCCTTGAAAGAGAACAATGATTTAACCTTAAGTCTGAGAAGCACAAGATTTTTTTTTTAAAAAGTGACTAATTTTCAATGGCATTGTTTCCCTTGAAAAGATAAATACATATGAGCTGATTCGTGATTTGGGCTGACTTCTTTTTAAAAAAAAAGTAGGTTGAAATGGCAGCTACTCTTATATATTTCATTCCAATTTGGGTTTAATTAAAACCGGCCTGTCAGAAAAAGAAGACCAGAGAAAATTGCCAAAGATAATGCCTAACCGCCGGCTCTGACGTGTACACTCCGGACGGTGCTGACCTTCTGGGACGCCCGGGACCCCTCCCAGCTGTACTCTGCCCAGTGTTCCGTCATTTCCTGGCATCGGTCTCGAGAGGAGGAATTTTTTTTGAGTCATTTTTTTTTTTTTTTGTATTGAAAGCGAATCCATCTCAATCCTGAAGGAAAATCACTTTATAGCGGCGGTTGTAATCAAGACAGGTGAATGCCCGAGTAGGAGTCCTAGTGAAAATGTACATTGTCCAACTTCAGGTTTCTATCATGCCTCCCTCTGCTAACGCGTGGACTAGCAGATCCATACTTACCCACATACATGCGTATGTACATGCACACATACATAGCAGCATGTCGTTTTGATGACTGCTGTTGTTCTTGTTTGTTTTCTGATTTGGAGAAGAAAAAGAGAGAAAAGAAGCCTATTTTACGAAGGATCGTGTACGCCAGGCGTTTTAGTGAGCTGTCTGGAGCGCAGACTTCGAGAGCAACGGTGGCTCACGCTTAATTTCAGTCTTTTTCTCCCACATACCGTGGGCTGGAAAGCAGCTCCGTCAAGCCACCAGGGCTCAGGTTCCGGAACTTTCTGCCCCACCTCCCTCACTGTGCAGCTTCCGCCCTCAGATTTGTCACACGTGGCAAGACTTCCCTGACGATTACCGCACTCCACACGGGACGACAAAGGGAAGGAGAAAAGCAAAAGATTCCTTGTCGGATCCAGAGCCCTTAAAGAACTCCCCCCCAAGCTCACTCAACAGAGTCCGCTCACACCATTAGCCTTCCCCGTAAACAAGGGAGGCAAGAAAAGACTACACTGGGAAGGGCCGCATTGCTGCTCCCAACGGCACAGAGATTCTTAAAATGATCGAAAAGTGGAGAAAAGAGATTGAGTGGGCATACAGATCATAGAGCAGAAAATCTGATTTTAAACCAAATAGCCAAGGGTTATGGAGAGTGAGTACGAATGTCCTTTAAGTGCCATCATTTGTAGTAGAAGCTTGACAGGTACAACTTCACGTAAACCTCAATCTGCTCAGGTATTGGGGTTAACTGTAAATTGTGTAAGCATTATAATAGCAAACATGTTAAAAGTTTAATCTATTGTACACACAAGGATGACAACTCAGGACTGTTTCGTTGCAATCTGGTAATACATACTGTTCTTAATATCTGAACCCCCCAACCTGCTCAAAATGAGCCCAGCTCTGTAACTGCTCACTGGTTTCTGGAAAAGAACGGCCAGTAGAGGGCGCTCCCTGAGGAGGCCGTGAAATCACAAGGCCATTTTGCATTTACATAAGATTTTAAACAAAAACAAAGAAAAAGTTCTTACCTGTATGTTATATTTTAAAAACACAACCCTTCTGTGAGATGGATAGGTTTTCTTATTCTCCTGTCTCTGATAAGGAAAACAATTTACTCTCGAATCATTAAATAATTTGCATAACGCCACAAAATATGTTTGTGGTCTAGCTGGTTCTTTAATATAGAGAACATCTTCCAACTCTATGGTTCTCAGAAGAGGTGCTAAAACTCAAATCATTCTCTCTAAGAAAAGGACATTCAAGACATAATCAGGAGCCTGAATTCGTGGCTCCAAGGAAACCCTGCAAGGAAGGCCGGCTCCGCGATGCCAGGCCCGGAACTGCGGGAGAGGCAGGCTGCGTGGCCGTGGGTCACATGACTCTCAGTCTCAACGATCGCCGGGACCGCTGTGCAGTCAGTCAGCACAGACACGGGCTGTCATTTGCCAAGGACGTAGCTGCACTCAAACAGGAAATGACCGGGACAATGTCACGATCTGGATCGCATTTTCACTGTAAAATGAAGGTCTCTGCAAAGAGACCCTTTGTCCTCTAAGTCAAAATTTAATGTGATAGAAAAACCTGATTGAAATTTAATTGTACCAATTATAAAAGACAACTGCTGTCAGGCATTTTCCAGCGTGAATGCGGATGAAGAAAAACAGCCACGTTCGTCAGTGGGACTGAAAGTTCAGCTTTTATAAGACCATGCTTGTTGCCAGACGGCTCTCAAAAGACAGCGTGGATGACTAATTATTTGGTTACCTCTTTTAATAGGCTGAATACAAACTCCGAACATCTGTTCTTGTCTGAAACTATAGAACCCGGCTATCCATCACTTCGTTTTGTTGTTCAGAACACAAACAGGCCTCACATAATTAATCAAGAAAATGACTCATCAGTGGCCATGAATCGGTCATGGCCTGCCACTGTTAAAATGCAAACACAGTCCACACTCGGGCATCGGTGGGAGGGACACTGCGTCATCACTTTGTTACACTAGGTCTTACCACGAATGCTTGACAAATACTATAAACAATTTTATCCAGTACTTTATTTTCTGCGTGAGGGGAACTTGGAAAGACTATAGAGAAAACTACGATAATGATTCAAAGGGCTAGAAAAGGCAGATAAATGATTTAAGGTTGAAATATTTATTTAGTTTTAAGCAGAAAAGTTCCAAGAGTACCTAATTGCGCACAGTATCTTCAAGTACATTGTATAATCATTGATTTTGACCATACAGCGTAGTCTTCGGTGAGAGGAATAACGTATGCATAACACGATGCATTTAAAATATACATATGTAGAAAACTCTTAACGACAGAGCTATTAATGGGAATAGTTGCCAAGAGAATCTGGAAAATTTCTTTCCTCAACTCACCTTATAAAAGAGTAGATGTTCATCAAACTGGAGCTTGTCGGGTGGATGGTTAAGTTTGCGTTCTGACTGTCACGTAGAAGGGCTGGGGCGCAGTGACTGGAGTGGTTGGGGACCACCGTGTAAATGACCCTCGTTACGCTGGAAACAATGCAAGGAGTGGAAAGTACTTTTAAACTAGAGAATGGCATGATTAACTTCACTGTAGGGCAGTAACTTCAACAGAGCCTTAGTCATCCTGTGACATCTAGGATTTGTTAAATGTATTATTATCTGTCTCAGATCATGACAAAATACCAGACTCTGTCTAAGTCAAAAATTCTACCCATATTGGCAGAGCTGTTGAAGCTGACCCCACCGAGTTCGTATGGACGCATCCAAGCATTTCCGCATGTTTGCAGGATAACATTTGATACCGAAGTCTTTTTTATTAAATTTAGAGGGGTGACAGTGCTTAATAAGAATATGCAAGTTCTGAGGGTACATGTCCATGTACATGAGCTGTGTATTGCACTGCGTGCCCACCACCCAGGTCAAATCATCTTCCATACGTGGTCCCTTTCACTCTTTGCTACCCCTCCACCTCCCTTCCCTCTGGTAACCACAAGACTGTTGGTCTGTGTCTACCAGTTTTTGTTTGGTTGTGTTCTTGTTTATTCATGTGTTGCTTTCAGTTTTATATCCCACATATGAGTGAAATCATATGGTTCTTACATTTGCTGTCTGACTTCTTTTGCTTAGCATGATATTCTCAAGATCCATCCATGTGGTTGCAAATGGCAGTACATCATCTTTCCTTATGGCTGAGTAGTTCTCCATAGTTTATATGACCAGCCCTTCTTTATCCAATCGTCTATCAAAAAAACACTTTGGTCAATGTGAATGATGCTGCAGTGAACACAGAGGTGCATATATATATTTTTTTAATAAATGTTTTCAAACTGTTCATATGTGAAGGACCCATACATACACTGAAAACTACAAAGCATTTAACCAAGGAAGTACAAGACCTGTACTCAGAAAATTACAGGACTCAGAAAATTGAAGGAAATTGAAAAAGATAAAAATAAGTGGAAACATATACTGTGTTCAGGGATTGGAAGAATTCACGTCATTAAAATGTCCATACTACCCAAAGCAATCCATAGAATCAATGCAATTTCTATTAAAATTCCAATGGTATATTTTAAATATTCTAGAACAAATATTCTAAAAAATTATATGGAACAAAAAGGACCCTGAATAGCCACAGCAATCTTGAGAAAGAAGGACAAAGTTGGAGGTATCATAATACCTGATATAAAACTATACTACAAGCCCACTGTAATCACAACAGCCTGGTACTGGCATAAGAACAGGCATACAGATCAACAGAACAGACCAGAGAGCCTAGAAATCAATCCACACGCATATGGTCAATTAATATTTGACAAGGTAATGAAGAACACACAATGGAGTAAAGGCAGTCTCTTCAATAAACGGTGTTCAAAAAATTTGACAGGTAATGCAAAAAAAAAAAATGAAACTAGACCACCAACTTACACCATATGCAAGAAACTCAAAATGGATAAAAGACTTAAATATAAGTCATGAAACCATAAAAATCCTAGAAGAAAATGGAGGCAGTAAAATCTCAGATATCTCCTGTAGCAATATTTTTGCTGATACATGTCCTAGGGCCAGGGAAACAAGGGAAAAAAATAAACAAATGGGACCACATCAGACTAAAACCCTTTTGCACAGCTAAAGAAAATGAACATCAACAAAATGAAAAGACAACCCACTTTATGGAAGAACATATTTTCCAATGATACATCTGCTAAGGGGTTAATTTCCAAAATATATAAAGAACTTACACAAATCAACACCAGCAAGGTAAAGAATACAATTAAAAAATGGGCAAAGAATCAGATGAGACCCTTCTTCCAAGAGGACATACAGATGGCCAATAGACATAAGAAAAGATGCTCAACATCACTAATCATCAGAAAAATGCAAATTAAAACCACAATGAGATATCACCTTACAACTGGCAGAATGGCTATCATCAATAAATCAACAAAAAAACAAGTGCTGGTGAGGATGTGGAGAAAGGGAGCCCTAGTGCACTGTTGGTGGGAATGCAGACCGGTGCAGCCACTGTGGAAAACAGTATGGAATTTCCTTTAAAAATTAAAAATGGAACTGCTTTTTGACCCAACGATCCCACTTCTGAGAATGTATCCTGAGAATCCTGAAACACTAATTCAAAGAAATGCATGCACCCCTATGTTTATCACAGCATTATTTATAATAGCCAAGATCTGGAATCAGTCCAAGTGCCCATCAGTTGATGAGAGGATAAAAAAGTCACGGCACAATCTTACCTTTCACAACAGCACGGATGGGCCTGGAGATTATTATGCTGAGGGAAATAAGCCAGTCTGGGAAAGACAAATACCTTATGATCTATCTCACTTATATGTTGGAATCTAGAGAACAAAATAAACTGATGAACAAAATAGAAACAGAGGCATGGATGGCAACTGTCAGAAACCAGGGGGGACTGGATGAAAAAGGTAAAGGGACTAGCCGAAGCATATATACACATAGACACTAAGGCGCATGGGGTAACACTGTCTGTTAACCCACGGACACAGACAACAGCGTGGTGAGAGCCAGAGGGAAAGCGGGGTGGGGGCTAGTGAGGGGTGAGGTAAGGGGTCGGGGGGATGGAGATAGAACAAGACTTCCCTTGAGGTAATGGTCACATGATAGAGTGTGTAGATGATATTCTCTTTAGTTGTACGTTTGAAATCTGTTCGGTTTTGTGAACCAGTATCGCCCCCAATAAATTCAATAAAAAAAAGACACAATGAAATGAAAAGATATTTTGTATTCATGAATTGGAAGAATCAACATAGTTAAAACATCAACATTACCCAAAACAATATACAAATTTAATGCAAATTCATTGCCAATGACATGTTTTAAAGAACTAGGACCAAAAAATCATCAGACCTGTACGGAACCCAAAACACCTTGAATAGCCGAAGCAATCCTGAGGGGGGAAAGAGCCGAAGGTATCACACTCCCTGACTTCAAATTATACTACAAAGCAACAATAATCAAAACAGCATCATATCGGTAGCAAAACAGACACACAGAACAATCAAAGAGGAATAAGAGCTCAGAAATAGCCAAAAACATACAATAGAGAAAAGGAAGCCTTTACAATCAATGGTGCTGGGAAAATCAGAAAGCCACATACAAAAGACCAAAACTAGGAGTAAGACTTTTTTTGAAGTACTAACAGACGAAGGACTCATCCCTTGCAGTAGTCTCTGTACTATTTTTTCTCTAAGTCTACATGAAATGTATTTTACCGTCATGAATTGAGGTTCTGCTTTCTTTAGAAATCACCTCCATTTAGATAGTCAACACCTGTTCACCTTTCCTTGGGAGCATCAACAAGTATAGACTTGTCATGCCCCAGAGATTTAATAAAGCTTTGTGTTTTCACAGGTTTCTAAGCAGGATCTCAAGGATCTCAAATTTCCCAATATTCTACTCTCATGCAATATGTGGGTTGTCTACTGCAAAATTCTAAAGACAGAAAGAAAGCTCCATTATAATACTGCATGTCAGCTATAATCGAAAAAACAATCAATCAATCAATAGGGAAAAATAGCTCTAAAACTGAACTTCCAAAAAAGGACCACGAAGTGTCAAGAAAAATAAAACCCTATGATTGGTCACCTTACCTGAGGCATGAGATGACTCAGGGACACGAGTCTCTTGCCAGTAATTTACCATAAGTCATCGAGAGATTTCCAAGGCAGATACCTAGAAGACAATTGTGGAGAATCAGTTTTCAGACATTGGGTTCCCACCTTCTCTGAAATAATATTCTCTCTTTATGTCCCCAGTGTGGGGCTGCATTTCGCAAACTGAGGTTAGCTCTGATGACTCCCTACTCCAGGTTTGCCTGGCTTCGTAGACCTTTCTCTCTGTGCATTCGTAAACCACATGGTCAGACTTATAGCTAGTGTCTTTCTCTTGACCCACAAACAAAGGCTCACCCGCCTACCTTGAGGTTGTAGAAGCTGCTAGAAAACACATGAAGGCTTCTGCTGGCATAATTTTGGGGTCTTTCACAAATCTAGTGATCTTCCGACTGAATAAACTTTGTAACTTACTGAAAAATACTTATTTCGCCACAAGCTGACTTGCATTTCATGAATATTGTCATGTTCTCCTTTATATGTTACTATGTATCACCATAGCACATAAACATCACCTCTCTCCTTCTCTTATCAAAAGAAGGAGAAACCAACTACTACTTAGCATCTGTCTCAGAATTGTCCATGCCCCTTGTACACTTACTAGAAACACCTTGGGAAAATCTACACTTGACTCAGCTCATGGATGGATTATACGACTAATAGCAGAAATGAGGCATTCTGGTCTGGCTATTACAGATCTCCCTTAATCCTCAGAATATAATCCCATAATGAGGGGCAAGTCAGTTCAAAGGACAAAACTGATTGCCTTTACCAAAAGTTTCCAATGGGCCAGAGAAAGAAAGTTGATTTATAAACAACCTGTAGATACGTGTCCCATGTCCGTGACATTGAGATACTTAGGAAATAGCAAGCCTGCCAGGTCAAATGGTGGATGAGTCAAGGAACCTCTGGACAAGCTAATGCTATGAAAGACAGCTCCCATTTCAAAGGTACGTTCTAGTCATTAAAAACTGGCTGATGTCAAGACCAAGGGGAATATCCTGGCTCAACAGTACACTATCCAGGCCGTCCTTGCAAACGAAATTGTGACATTCCCCCCAACCAAGTCTTCAGGGAGTTCAAAGAAAGCATTATAAAGTGCACAGTTCTGCCTCAACATCAGATAAAAATACCGTAAATGACCTGGATAAAAACTACATTAAAAGAGTCCCCAGCAGCCCCGGGACAGAAATCTGACTGTGGCTGAGGAAGTCATCCGGAACCTGGCTGAGATCCTACCTGAGATACTCACACTGAGGCAGGAACAAATTGGCCATTGTTCTAAAACAGCGCTGACGGTAAGCTTTAAACAAACACAATTGTGGAGTTTGTCTTTTGTGCCAGCCCCGCCTGCCAATAGCACGATTCCAGCAAAGTGGTCAAGGTGGGGAAGGGATAGTCGCCAAGCCTGGAGGACCCACGTCAACACCTTCAGATGAACTCTATGCTAATTAATGCCCACTTGCAGTGGAATAGGAATGTTCTTTGGTTGTTGTCTGCTTATTTTCAGGATGGGTCAAGCCCTTCCCTCTTAAAGAGCTATGTCTCTGGAAATAGCAAAAACACTGCTCAAATATATGGCTTGTGCTTGGGACATTCTAACCCTCTTTAGACTTACTGTCATTAATCAATTCTACAAAGCACTACTGCTCACTCAAATAATCCGCTTTCTCTGCCAGGGGTTGACAAAACAATGACCTAAGGGACAAATCTAGCCTGCCAACCATTTTTGTAAATAAAGTTTTATTAGAACAAATTAATTTCATATTGGTTGTGGTGACACTTAGGCTACAGCAGCAGATTCAAGTAGTTATAAGAGAGACCAGAGGGCCCACAAACCTAAGTTACTTATTATCTGACTCTTTACACAAAATGTTTGCTGATTCCAGGTCTATACCATCCTCAACCTTCAGGCAAATGAAAGGAATACTCATATGAAACCAAGCCAAACTTTCCAAAGACAGTTAAAACTGCAGAGACCCAGAGTTCTGGCCAAGATGGAAGAATAGGCAGAAATGCTTCACTTCCTCACACAACCAAAAGAAGGACAACAACAAATTCAAAAACAAAAAACAACCAGAAGTGCCAGAAAATTTAACTGTATGGAAGTCTGACAACCAAGGAATTAAAGGAGAAACATTCATCCAGACCAGTGAGCCGAGACCCCCCCCCCCAAAAAAAGGCCCAAATGAAAGAACAACTCAAAGCTCCAGAAAAAAAATACAACTAAGTGATGAAGAGACAGCCAACCTATCAGATGCACAGTTCAAAACACTGGTGATCAGGATGCTCTCAGAAATGGCTGAGTATGGTTGCAAAACAGAGGAAAAAGTGAAGGCTATGCAAAGTGAAATAAAGAAAATGTACAGGGCACCAACAGTGATGGGAAGGAAACTGGGACTCAGATCAACAGTTTGGAATAGAAGGAAGAAAGAAACATTCAACCAGAACAGAATGAAGAAACAAGAATTCAAAACAATGAGGAGAGGCTTACGAACCTCTGGGACAACTTCAACCGTTCCAACATACAAAACATAGGGGTACCAGAAGAAGAAGAACAAGAGCAAGAAATTGAAGACTTATCTGAAAAAATAATGAAGAAGAACTTCCCTAATCTGGCAAAGGAAATAGACTTCCAGGAAGTCCAGGAAGCTCTGAGAGTCCCCCAAAAATTGGACCCAAGGAAGAACACACTAAGGCACATCATAATTATATTACCCAAGATTAAAGGAGAGAATCTTAAAAGCAGCAAGAGAAAAGGAAACAGTTACGTACAAAGGAGTTCCCATTAGACTTTCAGCTGATTTCTCAAAAGAAACCTTGCGGGCAAGAAGGGGCTGGAAAGAAGTATTCCAAGTCATGAAAGGCAAAGACCTACATCCAAGATTACTCTATCCAGCAAAGCTTTCATTTAGAATGGAAGGGCAGATAAAGTGCTTCCCAGATAAGGTCAAGTTAAAGGAGTTCATTATCACCAAGCCCTTATTATCTGAAATGTTAAAGGGACTTACCTAAGAAAAAGAAGAAGATCAAAACTATGAACAGTGAAATGACAACAAACTCACAACTATCAACAACTGAACTTAAATAAAACAAAAACAAAAAAAAACTAATCAAACACCTAGAACAGAGACAGAATCACAGAAATAGAAATCACCTGGAGGGTTATCAGTGGTGGGGCGGGGGAAGAATTGGGGAGAAGGTACAGGAAATAAGAAACATAAATGGTTGGCTCAAAACAGATGGAGGGAGGTTAAGAATAATATAGGAAATGGAGAAGCCAAAGAACTTATATGTACGACCCATGGGCATGAACTAACGGGGCCAGGAATGCTGAAGGGTGGGGGTGGCAGTGCAGGGAGGGGGGGAATAAAGGGGAGAAAAAAATGAAACAACTGTAACAGCATAATCAGTAAAATATACTTTAAAAAAAGAACTGTGCAGGCCCATTGGAATGC
This sequence comes from Carollia perspicillata, assembly GCA_004027735.1. Classification (NCBI taxonomy): domain Eukaryota; kingdom Metazoa; phylum Chordata; class Mammalia; order Chiroptera; family Phyllostomidae; genus Carollia; species Carollia perspicillata. Next base: position 5,816 of record PVKM010029278.1, on the reverse strand, counting down.
CCAAAGCTATAGTTACAAAGAGATCAGACCATTTGGCAGTTAATTGGCTTTCTGTAAGTCAGAAAAAGTCAACTCATAAATTCAGTAATACACTTCTGATTTTTGCTGCACTTCGCTGCAAGAGGACGTGGTCGAATAGTGCCAGAAACTCATACACAACACACAGTCTTATCAAAATACATGGACTTTCCCTCAGCATCAAACACATCAACCTTTGCATGAACTGAAACCTGGAAACTTGGTTTTCTGGACTGTATAGCAAGATTTTAAATTTTAAAAAGCCCTTGAGCCCTTAGAACAGAACCTTATCAGGTACTCTGAACAACTGTCACAGGGGCAAATCTTCAAGACTTTGGTTTACAGATCAGTAAATTCCTATTAAGGATCATCCTTGGATCCTTACCAGGCCAAGTAGAGAGCTCTGCCTTAGAGAAGTGAAACAATGCTTTATATTTTGAAAAGATCATGCACACTGTCGGCTGCGAAATAACTCGAAGGGAGGAACAGGTGGAAAAAGTAAACTTATTAAATGGCTATTGCAGCTGGCCAGGTGAGAGACAGTTACGTCTGGGATCAGTCACGGTCCGCTGCATTCACGGTAGGAGGCAGCGTGGGCTCAGAAACGTAATTGGGCAATTTTCAAGCAAAGGATCATGGGAAGGAAAACTGGAAAAAACAAACAGAGGAGCTACATTCTGAATCAAAAGCAAATTGTTTTCCCCGTCCTTCTACTCTAGGCCCCAAAGTCACAAAGCCCAGATATTTGGAAGGACAAGGTCTATCAAATTACTGAAGAAAAAATAACCTTTATTGTCTACACACTACTGAGAAGAAATACAAAGGAGAAAGAGCTAATGCCTTCACTGTATGAAGGTCCTATAACACCCTTGTGAAAGCTGAACAGGGACTGTTCAATAAAAGAAATAGGTAGCTCAGTGTGACTCCTCAAACCACGTATAAATCTGACATAATGTATTACCAGATAGATTTCTGAAGATTATTTTTAAAACCACATCATGTCCTACTCGTGTTTTTTCAAGGTATCTAAGGACATCTAATTTAATTTATCACCTAAAAAGATTAAAGGAGAAAAGTTTATAGGACCTTCTCATACGTTTTCAAACATTTACTTTTTGCTAAGATTTATCCAGTAATTACATTAGGTCACGGAAGTATCTAAATGCTTTCAAAATAGATTTCAGCAGCAGCTTTTCCCTGTTATATGGTTAACATGCGCATACACGTTGACAGATAAAATTCAAAAGACAGAATATGATGGGAGCGTGAAATGGTTGAAATAGAACTCCAAGTACCATTTTGTACCATGGGACCCAGTACCTGTCATTAATGCATCCGGAACTCGTGGGAGCGCCCACACCGACCACTACCAAACCGGCAAGTGTTGTCTCTCCTGGGCGGCTGTGGCTCACAGAAGCTCTGGTGAGGAGCACGGAGCGCTGACACATTTTTTCTCATCAAAATGTGCCAAGTACACGGTTGGACGAGTTCTGAAGCCGACAACTGCTGCGGTGCGACTGTGTATCACTTTCCTATCTCCCGCACACTGGAATCAGGGCTTGCAACTTCACACAAGACAGAAATAAATGTTGGGTACTCAGCGTGTTCCATCAGTGAAATCGGCCCCGTAGGTCGCAAACTAATCTACCAAAACAATAAAGATGTTTAAATGTGACAATTGCTGAACCGTTTATCTCTACTTCAAATCTCATTTCCGATGCATCTGAAGAAAAATCTTAAGATGAAGATATTAACATTTGCCCTGGCTGGTGTGGCTCAGTAGGCTGAGCGCAGCCTGCCAGCCAGCCGAAGGGTCACCAGTGAGGTCCCCGGTCAGGGCACAGGCCTGGGTTGCGGGCCTGCCTGGTTCCTGGTTGGTGGCATGCGAAAAGCAACCAATGGATATTTCCCTTCACATCAATGTTTCTCTCCCTCTCTTTCTCCCTGCTTTCCCCTCTTCCAAAAAAAAAAAAAGATATTAAAACTTTTATGATCACCCACCTGGCAGGGGAGACGCCATGACTGCGAAGTCGGTTTTCCCAGGGCAGGGCTCATCCGAGGCTCTCAGCCCATGCCGACCCCTGAGGACACCTAGATGTGGGGAGCGCGATGCAGAATCTGTGGCGGGTGGGGCCTGCGCTTGCGTTCTCACCTGAAACAAGTTTATGAAAATATCATCGAGATAAACCTGATCTATCATTCTAATGTCAGTTTTCCTTGATGGCTCAGAGAAATTACATAATTTGTGTAAGATGGCAAGTATGTAATATTTCCTGGATTTACATTCATACGTGCCCTGCTCCAAAGCCTATGGCTTAATTGCCACCCTTTGTTGCATCCCTTTCTTGCTATGGACTTCAACACAACAGCAGTAGGAATTTTTAAATCAGAACTTGATCATTTTAATCTATTCTCCCAACTGTCAGAAATTTTCATCAGTTTTTATCCTTCATACACAGTCCTCCAGAGGGAAAAGTTTCAGAAGCAGTGGCTTAGGTAATTTTACTTTACAAACCTAAGGAATTTAAATATTGAAATCTACCCCATTGGCTCTGTGCAGAATAGACAGTTAATGTTTATGACTTTTTCTCCATCATTTTTCCATTTTTAGATTTAGTATAGATGACTTCTCGTTGCACAGAGAACAGGCACTGCCATTTATTGGCCTGTAAGACAAGGCATTGTGTTACAAATATATAAATAGATATTTTATATAAGTTTTATGTAGGCTATCTAGTAAGTCTTATTTTCCTTTTACAGAAAAGAAACCAAGGTTTTGGGAAGTGAAAAAACTGACCAAAGAAAAAGTGAAGCATTGAACAGTACGTATCTGGAAACACTGAAGCTTTAAAATTATATGTTACTTGAATAAAAATAAAAAATGTTTAGTTCAAATAGAGAGTATTTCCTTACATTTTCCCAAGGGAAAGTAATCCATTATTGCAGCCATCCAATTCAGAGAACATGCTTAAAACTATTAGACATTTCCAATAATAAACAATTTATTGAAAATCAGTGTTATAAAACTGCATTTCAAATAAAATACACCACCATTCCCAGAAATATTCACATACAGTTGTACACATACTTGATGTCTTATACTTTTCTAACTCTCAGAAAGCTTTAAAATATGCAAAACCTTTGTCTAGAGTCTAGGTTGTGTATCACATGTGAGGGCACTTAATATCCTAAAATGGTAGGATCTTGCCAACAAGCCTGTGAAGTTGGAACTGATCAACGTAGAAAGATTAAGCATTTTGCCCAAGGATGTCCAGCTAAACAAAACCGAGATGTAAATGAAGTGAACCAATTTTTAAAAATCAACCTTAAAAAATAAACAAATAAAAGAGAAAAAACAAAGAACAAAACCCCCAAAAATCGACATTAAAATGATACAACTCACAAATAAAGAACGGTGGTCTATTCTCGACAACATGCAAGATTTTATTGTATTGGCTCAGACTTAATTTCCATCTCATCTGGGATTAGTTTTGTATCCTTAAGTGGAATATTGTCTTCCCGAGTGTAACCCCTGTGAAACAGGAAGTCCGTTCTGCCCAGGCAGCTGTGGGCAGCATCCAAGGCGACACCCAAAGGCACTCACACAGACCCAGAAAGGGTTAAAAGGTTGTTAATACTTTACTGCTATTTACATCACTTTGGAAGTGATCATTCAGTCTTCCATTGGAAAATACGGGCAGTGTTTTTAAGGGGGAAATATCAGAAGAAAGACAATACTTTTAAATGAACTGATGAACCACCCCAGGAAGGCGGGTATTCTGCCTATATTGCCATTTCTGCCTTTCATTGCTCACCACGGTACCTGGCATTTGGTAAGCACTCAATGAAGATTTGTCATCACGTTGACCGTTTTATCTCATGAAAAGGATAAAAGACAGAAGCTATGTTTGTGAATAAAGCTTTTGATAGATTTCATATATTTAGGAATGTGGTTACTGGTCTCTCATAGGCATCAAGTCAGTGTTGAAGGCAATTAAACAATAGCCTCACCAGAAACCTTAGTTAAAGCAATTTAAGTCTATGACACTTCTCTCCTAAGAATACTACTGGGCCAGTTCAAGAAAGATGATCTCAAGCATGCCTGTACTCAAAGCTCGGCCCAGTTCAAGATCTTGTCAATGCTTATTTTTCAGGGTTCTACATTCTTACCTTTCCTAATATTCACTTACAAAAACAATGAACTATGTAATTCTTAAAACCTTAAAAGAAGAAGTAATGTCTTTTTAATCTAAAAACAAAGTAGAACCTTCACAAGTATGATAGAAAACTAGAAGCCATACCCATACACATGGTGCATTTTATCATACAAAAGTTGAATTTTGCCCTGCCTGGTGTGGCTCAGTGGATTGAGCACCAGCCTGCGAACCAAAGTGTCACTGGTTCGATTCCTAGTCAGGACACATTCCTGGGTTGCAGGCCAGGTCCTCAGTAGGGAGTATGCAAGAGGCAACCACACATGGATGTCTCCCTGTTTTTTTCCCCTCACTCTAAATATAAATAAATAAAATCTTCTTTTTTAAAGTTGAAATTTCATTACTGACACATGTAGAAAAATCCGCCAGAAAAAAAATTGCAAAAGACAAAAGACCAGCCGGGGAAAAAATTTGCTACACATATTATAAGCAAAGGGGCTTGTTCTTTTTTCAGCACCCAAGAAATTTTATTTCTAGGAATTCTCCATACAAGCAGCCTAATGGTTCACAAAGGTGATTTGCAGTGCTCCCCTGAAAGAAGTAGCCTAGAAAGGGGACTAGTTGGATAAATCATACCATCTCTACACCATTTTAAACTTAGTAGTCATTAAAATAAATGCTTCAGCTATGAAAAGATTGGTAAGCCATGTCAGATGAAAATAGAGTTCCTAACACTTTATAGCATGCTTCTGTTGGCAAGCCTGGGGGCCTATCGAAGAAAGCACAGCCCTGGCAAGTGATCCGAGAACAGGATAGAAGATGTGTAATATTGATATGATATATACTTGGAGTGCTGAGACTTTTTCCCACTTACTTCCATGTATTTTTAAAAGAATTAAAACCCTCTGTTCTATTAAGTGGGAAATGGTGGTCTATTTTCTAAAGTGTATAGATTTCTTTGATGATTTTAAAGTGATGCTTATTTCTTTCAGCCACAAGCAAGTTCAGAAAGGTTTAATCTCAAAACAATATTTCTATGAAAGTAAATTTGCTGCTCTGCACTCACACAGTGGCCTGAAAATAGTTCGGGTGTTTGCGGGAACGATTAGTTATGACATTCAATGTAAGCATTTCTTCAAGGGGAACAATTCTTCTGAAGTGAAAAACTAATTTGAAATACATTCTCTATCACCTGTCAGAAGTCTAAAATGTATGCATTACCTCTCTTCAAAGGAAGATCTGAGACCTTTTGTAAACATCGCAAAGAACTTAACAGAATTATTTCTCTTGGTCTTAAATTGAGTCGACTGTTAATTTACTCAAACATTATTGATTATTTTTCCTTGTGTAATAGGAAGGTAAATAACCACAGCAGCTCTAAAATCGATTCTTATTTTGACTCCAAAGTAACTGGAGTTAGTATTTCTTGTATGAAACAGACATTCTTGTAATGAATACACCATAACAATGCTTTCAAGAACTATTTATTGCTTGTGTTGGTTATGTGTAGCGTTCTTACTGTAACAAGCTATTTTAATTTTGAAAAATAAGCTATTTTAACAAAAGCCATACGTTTTATCATAGTTTAAAATACCTACTCTAAAACATCAAATATAAAATAATTAGTAGGCACCCTTTTCCAAG
>PVKM010029277.1:0-17849 GCA_004027735.1 Carollia perspicillata | reverse complement strand
CACACATATTTTGGGTTGTTCTTAGGATTAAATGACCGTCAGTTGTTTGGTATATCATAGGTGCCAAGTAAGGGACAGTTTTTGTGTATGTATTTTAATAGTAATACTAAACGTCAATCATCCAGTTGTGAAACACTGTCCTACCTGCCAGAGCAGGAATGGCACGCCTGCCGACACTGTGTCTCATCTCCTCACTTGTGTCCGAACAGCCGCAATATGCGGCAGCGTGATAATAGCGAAGTCCTTGCTCCTGCATGGTGGTAGAGTTACTGTTCCAAAAAGCCTGGAGAGGAGTTGCTGCTTCAGAGTTATCACAGGCTTCCCAGGGCTAAATTTTGGAGGTGTCAATGTTGAAAACGGGGACTCATTTTCATCTACCCGGTATCTTGCACACAAAGAGGAAATGAAGGCATAAAAATTGGTTTCATGTACCGATGAAAAGAGAGGCTTATTACCAGTTCCATCTCTAAAAAAGGAAAAGTGGGCTTGCTGTTTGATGAAGACAGAAGGTATAAGAACAGGCACCCTTACTGAGCTCAGCATCACCCGATAGTGCTTTAAACAATGCCAAGTCTTAATGGGGATTGAATTTAATAAAATCCCACCGTCAGCTTTTATCAAGGCCACTGCAAAGGAGATCTCTGTGGAAAGTATGTGTGGGAGTGTGTGTAATAGATACATGAAATGTTGAATACCTGCTGAATGAACAATGAAATGGTATATGCAACAGTTCTTTGTAGCTTGGACAGCACTATGCAAATATCAGCAATTGGCTCTGCTAATACTACACTAGTAATAGTCAGAATCCTTTTTCTTTCATTTGTTATCTGGTCTGAATTCTTTGGCATGGCGAGCTGTTATCATCATAAAATAATACTCCTGTACATTAAGAAGTTTGGGAAAAGATCTGCAGTGTTTTGTTTAATACCTTGATTTTTTCTCAAACCTGATTTTCAATCAGAGTTTTCATTTGTCTTAAGAAATATTTTTCTTACTAATAAACATTGCGAAAATGATGGCTAGATGAAAAGAAGACAACAGATACTCCCATATGTTGGGTTTTTGTTGTTACTATATTAAATTGGATGTCTTGTTTCTTTACATCATTACTGTAATTATTCACATACTTCTCATTCTACCCCCTCACTTTGTATCATCTCACACCATCCTTTTTGCCATGAGACCCTACAGATTAGGAACTAAAGCAGAGTCTATGTATTTGTCACTTAAATTGGTATTCTGAGAGCCAATTTCCAATGTATGTGGTTTGGGGTGTAGGGGTTTCTCTCTACACATCACCAAGCAATGCTTGGATACCAGCAGGTCCCAGAATTCAACTCTATTCTGACATGGAGATAAATCAAATTTCATGGGTAAAGGTGTCAAATCCCACAAGACTACTCTGTACTCAGATACCAGTTGCAGGTCCAGGTTGTTACCAGTATTTCCAATTGATTGGCTATGAATAGAGGTCCCTGTGACCGCCTCCTTGGGCTTAAGTATGTTGCTAGAATGGCTCATAAAACACAAGAAAATGTGTTTACTCACTAGATTATTTATTTATTACAAAAGATATTAGAAGTTACAAATCAATGGCCGGATGAGGAAATACATAGAGGGAGGTCCCAGATGAAATAGCTCTGTCCTCATGGAGTTTGGGCCCTACACAGCTGTGTGTGGGAGCATTCAAGTATCTCAATGCAGAATCCCTCCAGGAGGGACCGATGAGAGCCGCTCCTTGGGGTTTTTATGGAGTCTTTGTTATATAATCATAATTAAGTCAATAGCCTTTGGCAATCAATTCAACCTTAAGTCCCTCTCCCTTCCCTGGAAATTGAGGTGGAACTGAGATTTTCTATTGTCAACCAGCCCCTCTCCTTGGCTGGGGTCCCAAAGTCACCTTATAAACATCACAAGAGACACCACTGTTGCTCTCATAACTTTGGAAATTTTAAGGTGTTTGGGAACTGTGAGCCAGAGCTGTGCCTGAAGACCTGATATATCTGAGCAATATATTGTGGTCATCCGAGTGATCAATATTATTTATTTCCTCTAAATCACAGTATCACACCACTCATTTCCATATATCACCTAGCATAGGGCAGAATTTGTGCTTGTTGTATAATAATAGATGCCCCAAAATTATTTGTTAAAAAGAGAAAAAGAAGGCAAAACCCCATTTGAATCAAAAATATAGTAAGCCTAATGGTATTTTCAGCTTCAGTGAAGTAGGTGGGAGAACTTTTCAGAGGATCCAGAACTTTCCCCCACTGAGGGTGGGGGCTGCTGGCTCCCAGGGCTGACTCTGGGCTGCAGGGCTGGTGACATGACAGGGCCTGGTAAGTCTGGGGCCTGACAGTTGGTCCTAAGGTCTGGGACTCAATTCTCTGTCCTAGCACTTCTAAAGTGTCAGTGAGAGCAATGTTCTATAGTTTGTTCACTTTAAGGAGAAATCTGTCTTCATATAGCATCTTTTTCATCCTGAAAACAAGTTATTTGGCCAGAAAAAAAATGGTTTGAGAAAAAAAAAAGTACATTTCCTTCTCAGAAAATAGAGAAATAAAGATAAATGTAGGCATAAAGGAGCCTAGTATGCAAGCTAGTATGATTTTGAGTTTTCATTTACCAATACAATGTAATTGATGAAAAGATGATAAGTACTATAATATGCCTATAATGCACTGGGTACTTAATTTTGATGCGAAGACTGGCTACTAAAATCTTCCACTTTGATACATCTTTTATACATTGGAGTTTATTTGGCGTTTCACTATTGTACTTAGATATTAAAGGGAAAACTATTTATATTTAAATACTTTATTGAGGAATAATGATTGAATCAGAACTCTCACTAATTCAAAAAGGTCTTGAAAACTTACATTATGCTAGATGCTAGGAATGTAGTAGGGAACCAAGTGGATGCAGCCGCTGGCCCCCTGCAAGTTCTAGTTGAGCATTGCAGTGGTTACCGTTGTGGGAAGCACTGCAAAGGAGTGTGATGAGTGCTAGCCGATCTTACATCCGTGAAGGCTGACCCGTCAGGGAGGTTACATGTAAGAGGTCAAGGATCATGGGAGTTGGTTAGGTAAACAGAGGGACAGAGTTATGGATGCAGGCTGTTCAAACAGACGAATCAGCCTCTGCAAACATTTGGAGGGGAACGCACGTGGCCAGAGTGGTGGAACCAGTGAGCCAAGAAGAAAAAAACGAAGACAGAAACACATCATACCTGGACCTGAGGGTGACATTCAGGGTTTGAGATTCTATTCAAAGAGTAATAATTGCCATTTGACTATTATTAAGCAGATCATGTTTCATAAGACTATAGCTGCTTGCTGTACAGAGATTGTTTTGGAATAAAAGCAATCCCCATGATCTGGAGAGAAAGGAGTGTGGTCCATAGTATAGGAGGCCTTTAGTTTTGACTAGTAACCATTGTCTGGGCCTAGAAGTGCAAACAACAGATTTCTTTCTTCCTCCCGGCCTCAGCTCTCTGGTCTGTGCAGCTGGGGGACTATCCGTGCTATCCACTGAGGGAAGAAATGCTGGGGGAAGGCCAGGTTTAGGGAGAAAAATGTGAGCTCAGTTTGGGATATTTGAAGTGTGAGATATCACTTAAGGCTTTCAAATTGTATTGCCTAATAAATCCTAAAACCATCCATTGAATTTAGGCACCATGGAAATCTTCCAAAGCCTTATAGCAAGTGGTGGAAGCCAATTTGCAGTAAACTGAGAAGCAAGTGTGAGGTGGCAGTATGGAGAGAGGAACTGTTTTTGAGAAGTTGGGCTGTACACAGAAGGAGGGAAGCATGATGGTAGCTGGGAACAGAATTGTTTTTCAAGATGGGACGGAGATTTGAGTGCATTTGAAAGCCCATGAGAAGCATCTAGTACAGTGGGAGAACTTGAGTATTCTGAAGTGAGATGGAGGAATAATCCATCCTTCCTTGTAAGGAAGAGGGTAGGATCCAGGATACAGGAGAAAGGAGTAAAATCCTGTATTTTCTTTTTAGACATCCCTGAAATTATGTGGCTTTTTTTTTTTTTTGAGAATCTAGTATCTGCCATCATTTTTATAAGTCCTTTGCCTTTCTCTTTCATAAAGTTCCACACAGTATGTTTTCATGAACAGTTGCCAGGTGGAATATTACCCCTTTCTAGCATTTCAGGGAATATCTGAAATACTATTACCGCAAAGTTATTTTAAGACATTAAAAACTTGAATGCCTTGGTGTAGCTGCTGCCTGCGCCAGTGAGGTGAGCCAGCAGAGCCGTGTTCTGAACCGGCTCTGGCAGCCTCGGCCTCCCGCAGGAAACTGCCTGCCGTCCACTCTGACAGGAGACCGGCACGACACGCAATTCGGGAGAATGTAGTTCAGTCTAACGAAGTTGACACATCACCAAATTACCGGACAGCTTCATTATTTCACTTAGTTTCGCCGTGTGGTTTATTTCTCTATCATTTTCCTCTTTTATGCATAGAGTCACTTGAGGACAATTGACACACATTTTGCTGAGTACTTAATATCTATTACCTCATTTAATCTTTACTGCTACCCCATGAGGTGTGTATATTATTATGCCTATTAATAAACTAGGAAACTCTCTTGTCTTTTTCAAGGTCCCTCAGCTAGAGGATGGCAGAGCTGTGATCGAAATCAAGGACCTCTGGTCTGGTGCTTTGTAAACGAATGGAAGAAAAACACATGCGCTTCCCGCTATAGGGAGGAAGGTCTTCCTTTAGTTTGGTGGAACCCTCGCCTCCAGCTTTCTCAGACTGCATTACTTCATTCGCTTAAAAAAATTCTAGGAATCAATACACCCTTCCAAACCTAATGTTCACACGAAGGTGTTGTGAAATTTAGGCAGGAAGATGCATACTATCTGCCACAAGCAATTTGTTTGCTAAGGCTTCATCTGCGTTCAGGAATCCTAATAGTTCATCCCTAAAATCTTCCTGCCCCACAGCTGCCATTACTGAGAACTATGACTGTATTTTAATTACTGTAGGAATTTATATGTGGAGCACAGTGTGTCCCTTCCATTCCTCTCCCCCTGTAACAGCCTGTTCTAATTAGTGTTTAAACTGAAATCTGCTGATGCAAGAGCCTTTTAAGTCTTCACCTCACGCCAAGAATCAGAATCACCACTTTCCTAGGATTACTGGCAAATTAATATTTCTGCTGACTACTGATTTATTAAAATTGCAAGTTCTTTAGGAGGACAATAAAGATACAAATACTGATGAGTACCCACTCTGTTCCAAACTCTCACTTAAAACATATCAATAAATCAAATGTTATATATATTACACTCCTATGAAGTATATACCATTACAATTTTTTTAAGTTTAAAAGAAAAAGTTTAGAGAGGTCAGTTATTTTGCCACAGTAGATGAATTCCATGTATGATTGATCTATTTTCATATACTGTATGTATATATATTTGTATGTATGTATACCCTTCTTATTCAAGAATCATTTGAAATTGTAAATCTGATATATTACAGTCAGTAAAATATGAGTAAAACTAAGAGCTGTAAGCAGGCCCCATATGGATGAGGGCCTGAGTGAAGGACCTCTCCGTCCCCACGTGGAGGTTGGCTGAAGCAGTACCCATGGTCGGGGCAAGTTCTAAAGCAGTCTTCCTGGGTGCACTCTCCCACGTGCACCTGAGTGAGTAAGGCGTCAAGGTTCAGCATTGCAGAGCAGTGGCATTTACCCTATTTTGTGACACACACCTCTTTACGTACCTGATGAGAGCTATGGAGGCCATCCCTGGAAAAATACGCACAGACATTCTGCATATAATTTCAGGGGGTTTGGGAAGCCCTCGAGGACACACCATGAACTTCTTTAGGTAAAAAGCGATTGGAGAGCAAAGCCCTAGTTATTTCAGCTTGCTTTTTTTAAAAGCCTGAATGTTCAAAGATCTTGTCTATCTTGGTCATGTTTTTGTCAATAAAGCATAATAGAATTCAAAGTTACTTTAATAAAGCAACTACCTGCTATACCTATTGTGATAAACTGACTAGGAAAATCACACCTAGTTAAGTAAATGAGAAGACACTGTGTATAGCTCCCAAATCAATTAAATGGTTGGGAGAATCTCTGTCAAAGGTGACCACAATAAATATATTTGTTAATACGAATCCCTTGCACTACAGCAATTACATAATAGGGCCTTTTGTTAGGTAAGCCTCAGAATTCACGAAGATAAAGCCAGGTTAACTGCCTATGGAGGATGCCTGTACCCACGGCCACTATAGAGGGGCCCGTTGGAGCTGCCACGCGTGATGTGCAGGCTGTTCACTCCACAGGAGCCCCACGTCTCACAGGGCATCACTCACAATATAAATGTCATACATTTTTATATTTCTTATGGCAGCTTTTCAGCAGTGAAGTTTCTTTTTCTAATAAAATCTGAATAGTCCGAGAATTTTTCCAAAGGGTGAAAATAAAATATAAAAGAAATGGCGCCTTTTAAAAGTTTTATTTAAAAATATTTTATGGGAAGTAAAGCCCTTGAATATTACATATTACATATTCAGAACTTTATTTGGATATTGAAGTTCAAATAAAAAATAAGGGGACCCACAACCCACCATTTTATACACCATCACCTTGGAAACTGTTTCCTGATCCATCCGTATTCTGTCTGCAACATCCCGATTCTGGTGTATTAATAAGGTGATGATCCTGCTTATGGATTAGTAACTTGAGAACTACAGTATGCATATGCATTTAGCTTATACTACGTGAGGAATGGTTAAAGGAAATTGGGTTGGTCAACCTGGGAAAGTAAACGGGGAGATAATATATTCAAGATTTTTTTCCAAGAAGTGTTTTTTTTACATATATTAATTTGCTAGGGCCGCCATAACAAACTCTAACAAACCAGGTGGCTTAAGCAACAGTAGTTTCTTGTTTCACAGTTCCAGAGACTAGAAGTCCAAGATCAAGCTGTCTGCAGGGTTGCTTGTTTCCAAGGGCTGTGGGGGAGAATCTATTCACATTTCTCTCAAGCTTCTAGTGATTTTCCGCCACTCTGCATTAGTTGGTAGATACATGACTTCAGTCTCTGTCTTTCACTTTACATGACATCATCTCTGTGTGTGTGTCTGTCTCTGTGTCTAAATCTTACTCTTTCATGAGGATACCACTCATACTAGATTAAGGCCCATATTAGTGGCCACATTTTACTAAAAAAGAAAACATATTGAATTATTTACCTGATAACATACAGTGTTTGGCATATGATACAAACACTGCAACTAATAATAACAATCGCGACAACATGATATTTGTTGAGCGTATACTATGTATCACATAATTTCCAGACTGCTTTCACCTTTGTTATCTGCTCTGATCCATATAACAAGCCTTTGAGTGTTACTGTTATTTCCATTTTTTTTTTCAAATGAAGATACTGCATCTTAGAGAGAGGGGATTATTTATGCAGGTCACATGGTGTCAGAATGGGGATTCAAACCCAGGTGTTCCTGACTCCAAAGCGTCATAAACCCTGTACAGTCTGTATCAGATAGGAATGATTCAGGCTGCAGGCAGCAATGTCCCTAACAGTGACAGGCAATAGGAAGTTATGTTTCTCAAATATCAAGTTCATCGAGGAGGTACACTGTCCCTATATCAGAGTGGACATATTTGGAAACTCTGCCTTTCTCTCATTGTCATAAGCTGGCCTGTGCATCTTCCGGCATCGTGCACTGCTCCCACACAGAGTGGGGAAACGGCCCGGAAGGCCCCAGTAACACCCATCCTGTCTGTCACAGCAGAGAAGCTTCTGCAGGTTTCCCTTCGGCCTGCCAACTTCTGCTTTCGGCTCATTGGTGAGAATTCAGTGATATAGCCACCGTTTCTGTAAAGAAAGGCTAGAAATACAAACGTTTACCTTTTCTAGAATCTATTGTAAAGATGGTCAGAGGAGAAGGTAAACAGTGGGTGTTAGCCGATCTAAAATTCCTTTCACACACTACTTCCCATTGATTTAATTGGTTTATTATTCCCCTGGAGGGTTAACTGAACGCCAACAGACAGAAGTACCTGGGAGGAAGCTGTTGGAGTAATGTAAATTACAAGTAGAACTGTTCAGCAGTGGCACGCCCAGTTAAGCATTCCAAATGTATGTCACTTTGTGGTCATGATAGAAATATCAGTAAAAATGAGTTGCATATCTCAATATTCTCAAGACTGGACCATATCTGAGAGGTCATCCAATCTACTCCCTTCCTCTGTCTCCCCAGTGAATGTATTTTTTTAGGAGCACTGTAACCAGTGACCATGCAGTGACCACCAGGGCATAGCCAGGTGGGGCCTCAACATCGTTCACAACTGATTAACAGCCAATTTTTAGGGAGGTGCTTGGCCCCTTCTTTGAGAGGGTGTTTTCATTAGATGATGTTAAGCGGTCCTCTCAGCCCTAATATAAGCCATGAATAGCCATTTGCTGTAATTGTTTCTTTCAGTAGTCTGTGTGATGATTTAATGAAATGACTATCTTAGAACACACTGAACGTTAGAGAAAAGGTCTTCAAAGATATCTCATAGCACAGCAACCTTATTTTAGAGATAAAGACACTAGAATCTATATTATCAATAGTAGAACCGAAGTGAAAACTCCAGTCTCCTTACTAGATTTAGCAAAATAAATGAAAAGGCACCCAACTTGTTTTCATTTCTGGGTTCAAATCCCAGCTCCACCATGTCCTGTTTGCATGACCTTGAGCAAGTTAATTTCTCAAGACTTCTGCTTATCGCTTTATCATTTTCTGCTAACTTCAACAAACATCCACAGAGCACCAGCCAGTAAGAGACGAGATACAGAGATGCTTAAGACGCCATTTAATTTGGAGGAGCTTACAAGTTGGGGGAGGTGCATTCATATAAACAAAAGCTGAAATACACTTTGATACAGGAATAAATGTGAGTAAGACATAGGAGTGGTCAGGTCCATCTGCAGGTATTAATGAAGGGTGTTCAGAACAAGCTATCACTGAGCAGAGAACCTTGAAGGAAGAAACGTTGGAATTCACCTTGGTGATTAGTTTCAGAAACAATATAGCAAGCTCAGAAATTATATGGAAAACATATGAGTTTCTCTTTATAAAAAGGAAATACTATGGATTTCCAATCACTGCAGCGATAAATAAATAGCATCTTCAGAAATGTCATTTTCTTACCTACTACTTAACCCACTGCTTTCTCCTCTATACCAGTAAAGGTCAACAAACTTTTTCTATAAAGTTTCAGATAGTAAATATTTTTTACTTTGTAGGCCACAATGTCTCTGATACAACTGTTCAACTCTGCAGTTGTAGGACAGAAGCAGTCATTGACAATAAACAAACAAACAAACAGACAGCATGGCTATGTTCCAATAAATCTTTATTTGCAAAAACAGGAGGTGAGCAGGATTTGGTCCACAAGTGGCAGTTTGCCAGCTCTTGCTCTATATCACGAAGCTAGCAGGTAATCTGTCTTTGCTAGCCTGGTGGGTGAGCCTCTTATCGCAAAGTACCAGACCAGGACTATGAAACCTAAGGAGAAAAAAACAACAGAGATACAGATTGTGACATCTTCACTTTCAACATGTGATTCTCACTCTAGGAGATAAGAGTGTTCATGTGACTCTCTGTCCTGGGACATTACACAAGCATTATCAGTCCAAATATTTTTAAAGAAGACTTTCATTGCAAGCCTGTAGCCTGCTCCATGATTAATAGTTCAAGAGTGTTGAAATAGGTTCAATGGCCTAAAAAGCTTAAACATCACAACATTCATAACGATCAGTCTTGAAAAGTGCTTTGTTAAGACTTAATATTCACTCACGTGTAAAACTAGTTGTTTATTCCAAAATGTAACTTTCACCTTCTCCAAGTATACTGGTTTCAAAATGTCTAAATCCATGTTTCACGTACAATTTGCTGCAGTAATTTTCCAAGGTCAGCATGAAAACTTTTCCTGCTGGTCCACATTTGGAAAGATAATCTATAGGGAAACAAATGATCTGGCTAGCATTTCTTTTCCTTTTCCTTAATTGCATGAGATTGCATTTGCAGCACCTCCTTCAAAGCACTTTCTAATGCAATTGGACACTTCAGCCAAAGTGACCTCTGCTTAGGGTTCTCTCTCTCTCTCCCTCTCTCTCTCTCTCTCTCTCTCTGTCTGTCTCTCTCTCTCTCACACACACACACACACAACATTATGACTGCTTTGCAAAGTATTGAAAGGTAACATGATGAGGCCTGAGTCCTTTTCCTCTCACTTTGATTTTTATCAAATTTGCAAGATTAGAATATCATATTTCCAAATATATGAAATCTAACTATGCTCTATAGTCCAAATAAAAGGCAGTATCCCCATCCTAATCATCCAGGAAGTGGAAGAAATGATGAATGGAAATGAAAAATACAGAAAAATGTGATACTGCCTTTCAGCCATCCAGTCATTTTTAGCCCTAGAATTTTGCTCACCCAAGTACTAACCCAAGTGCATCTGTCCTTCAGGCTGGCAGCCTCAGGTGAACAGGAATTGCTGGGACTGGCTGAGGAGGACTTGGCACTGGGATTACATTAGAAGAAGATTTTATGTTTCAGGTAGAAGAAAGTTTGAAATTGATGAACCTGTTCCCTTTAATAAGTGGAGAAGACAAGTTTGTCAGTCTGATTGCACTTCATTCAGCATTCTACCATCTCCAACGAGAAAGAAACATAAGTGCTCTTAGCTAGTTTCACTCTCCTAGTCTCTCTCCATTAGGAGAGGTATCATGACAAGTGTGAAAAGAGGTATCGTAACAAGAGAGGTTTAAGAGTAGTCATGACAAGAGTGAAAATGATAGATAATATGTCAAGAATACGTAGAACTTACTGGGCACTACTCTAACAGCTTTGCCTATGTGAACTCATCACATCTTTTGAAAAGCTTTCAAAGTAGGTACTATTATCATTCCAATTTTAGGGATGAGCATAGACGAGTACGGACAATTTAAGTAGTAACCCAGGGTCACACAGTTAAGAAGCAGGGGAGGCAAGCGGCGGACTCGGACAGTCCAGCTGCAGCCTCCATGGCTCTGCCCTCTTATTACACCATCTCTGTGTTCAGAGAGACTGCCAGCTAGTCTCCGAGTTGGTATTTGTTTTCCAGGTTGACATTGTTTTTGTAGTTTATATTTTCATTTTTCTCTGGCTTTAATGGAGAAAATTTTGATGAGCTGTACTCTTCAGAATATAAAGTAGGAATCTTTGAATTCTTTCCTCTCCCTCCATAAGCGTGGGCATATTGTATAGCAGGTGGCAATTACATTTTTTCTCTCTAAAAGGTGGTAACTAGGTGGCACTAAGCATTATCATTATACTGATTTGCCACAAATGATGTAAATATTTGGTGCTAAATACTGCATGAAGATAGAATGATATGTCAAGATACTGTTTGCTGTTGATAAGTGTCTGTCTACATTTAGGAAAAAATCTAAATTATTGGCTGTTTTATATAAATTTAATTAGGTAAATAAGAAAAGTGACATTACCTCCAACTTATATATTTACACATTTTATAGTTTCCAAAGTGTTATAACCTATACTAGTCATCCTAGGAATTAGGTAAGTGTTAATTACCATTTTAATTTTTTGAGACACAGTGAAGTTAGATATAAAAGCATTTTCAGGTTTTCACCCATTGAACACTCTAAATACCTTTTGCTGCTCCTCAAAATACTCTGGTGCTTTCTAACCATTGGATTTCAGGCTCCAGGAGGACAGGGTATCATTGTCTTTTCTTTGACTGCATTCCAGTCACTGACACAGTTACTGACCAACCAAGGAGATATTTGCAACCATATGCTCAAACAGGAGGTAACAGGTGAGGCCAGTGATCTGGTTCCAATGAAAACAGCTCCCAGAGCACAATCCAGGGCTTTTCCTAAGGTTGGAAACATTAAAATTTTGTAATAAGTATAAAGCTTGAAACCTCCTTTCCACATTGGCTCTGGGCAATTAAGTGTGACAAGCATTTCTTCATCCTAAGCCTTTTCTTCTCTTCCTGGTGAGCTCCCAGCAATCCTTCAAAACCTCAAATAAGTAACCATCCCTGCAAAGCTTTCTCTTCTCCAGGCCATTTGTTCCTGTCTACCTGAGCTCCCACATTACTGTCCACTCACCTTTCTCATTGTTTTGTTGCACTGTGTTTTCATTATTTCTTGTTATATCTAACTCTCTCAACATTATGAAAAAATGTTACAGGGCAGGACATCACATCCACACTAGTGCCTGGCATGCTGCATGTGTTAGCAAGAATGGAGCAGAAGCATTAACTCCTATTTGAATGAGAAATCCTAATGCACAGGATGGACCAAGGTTCAGTGTTATGTGTGACTTTGCTATTAACATGTGGTATTGTCAGTAATGGTGCCACGTCCCATTTTACTGTTTCAAACCCAGTAAATAGGTTTAGCATTGGTGCATCCAAATTCTTTCTTTTCTTTGATGCTGTATGTGAATTAAGTTTTAAAAGTAAGATCTTTAAGCCCTGGCTGGCATGGCTCAGTGGGTTGAGGGCCAGCCGGCAAACCAAAGGGTCACAAGTTCGATTCCTAGTCTAGGGCACATTCCTGGGTTGCAGGCCCGAGTCTCCAGTGGGGGGCGTGTGGGAGGCAACCACACACTAATGTTTCTCTCGCTTTCTCCCTTCCTTCCCCTCTATCTAAAAATAAATAAATAAAATCTTTAAAAAAGGAAGACCTTTAGTATTGCTTAAAAGTAACTATAAACTAATAATAATATCTGTGGTTTGGGGTTATGCATTATACTAAGTACTTTATATACAATTTCACATTTCTTCATATTCATAGTCTTTATTATATGTTTAAGAAGTAAATATTATTTACCCCAAGAATAACGTGAGAGGCTTCACCTTGGTCTGAATGATTAATGTGCCATTAAGCATTTCAACTAACAGGTACTCGAAAGACAGTCCCTTTAGTATTTTCTTTACCCTCCACCCTGCCTCTGTTTCACAAATTCTTAAGAATCTAACACCCCTATTCTCTAAAAGAGTGGAAATAAATAACAGTTGTTAAAAGGTGAGTCCAGCTTCAAACCATACATAGCTCCCTCTAGCCGGGTCCCCAGATCACACCTATGCTATGTGATTACTAATGTCACCGTGAGGTGGGCATCCCATCTGGCTGTGGTAAAATCGGAGGAGCAAGTGGAGAAAATTTGCATTCTTCCCTGACTGAGATTAGGAGCCTGACCATTAGTGATGTTCAGGGTACCACCTCCAGAGTTGGCAGTTTGCTTTGTTTGCCTCAAATAACAGAACAGACAGCACATCATGGGCGCACCTGGCCTCTGGCCCAGGGGTGCTGATGGGAAGGCTCAGGATGGGACATGGGGATGGGTTAGCATTTGGTAGAGTGGCAGTGAACTAAATAACTGAATGACTAAACATGAGTCCAGGTCTTTGGACTCCAAACGTCACATCTCCATCACTAAAATATCTCTTCTTTCAAAACCATGGCATGTTATTTATAAAAAATTGCTGCTCTGATGTGGATCTAAACAGGTTTGTGAGGCAATCACTAGCCATTATTGAAAAGGAGCACAGAGACTCTTGGGCTGTGTGACTCCAGACTCTGCCTAATGGATGCTCCACTACCACTGCCCAAAGGCAAAGCTCAAGGCCATGTGGAAATGGCTTTTGATTTCCTCCCTTTCGCTCTAACAAGTGGGTTCAGCCAGAGCTTGGAAGACTTGAGGCAGAGGCACCTTTGGGCAGAGTTGTCCTGCTAGGCAGTGATTCTTAACAATCTCTTTTGCATTTAGGACTTACTAAAGATTTTTTAAACCCACTAAAACAAAACAAAACAAAACAAAACAAAACAAAACAAAACAAATCAAAACAAAAACAGAGCCTGGGTAGATACCCAGGATGATTAAATTCCAATATATGGATGGGGGGGTGCCTAATACACATTTGTTATAGTTTTTACAAGTTTTCTCATTCTTATGGGCAGATAGGGTTGAGGTCCGCTTGACTAACAGGGTCTGAATGCCAACAAAAAAGATACATGCTTATTTATTTCAGTTTATTACCTCTCCTATCTCACCATTTTCCTCTCTTATGAGACTAACAGCCATTTGTATTCCAAAACCACCACCCACTACCACCATTATCATCCTATACTAGGCACACATAATGCAACCAAGCTTTAATATGTAACTAAAGAACTAACAAGGATTCAAGAATGATATTGTGATGTCCTCTTTAAGATAAGAAGACTGAAACTCAGAGAAGCTAGGTGACTATCCACAGCTGCTGTGCAATGCAGTGAGGACCCCCACTCAAAGCCTGAACTCCATTATGTACCCTCCTTACCAGCTGCGTGCTCCTTGAAGTTGGAGACCTGGCTTAGCAGGTGCTGGATTTCCCCTATCCCCCCTGGCCTGCTGAAAAATAGTTGCTAATTGAAGATGCTCTTCTTTTATCTATTCCTCTGGCCAGGATGCACTGTTACTCCAGCCAGCTTCCCTGCAATCAGGCAGATCCCACAGTGTCTCTTCCCAGGCCTCCTCTCACTCCCATATCCCTCAAGCAGCTGTGATGGTTTGCACCTCATTCCAAGAATGGTCCTTTTGAAACTACCACACACTTTTTTTCTGCTGCATCTTTCAGACTGGCACCTACCTCCTCCTATATGCCCATTACCCAAAAGTTGCCTCATGGCCAGGCATCGGTGATTTTGTTTTCCTGGAAGAAACAGGAAGAATAGCAGATATCAGAGTGAAGGGTATATGTTCAAGTCCCTGTCCGCTATGTACCAGCGGAGTGTTCTTGTGGTTTTACCTAATGTCTCTGAGCCTGTGTCTTGGTTGGTAAAATGGATTGTTATACCTGATTTTCTAGAGATATAGGTGCATGTTTTCTGGCATGTGGCCTGATTCACAGTAGGCTCTAGGTAAGTGTTTATTTCCTTTTTCCTCTCCTTTCTATCAATATCTCCTACACCTGGGTTTGAGTAATGATACCTAATGACCACAAAACGAATGTTGCTGAGGTGTTGAAAAGCCACAAACATCTATCTAGCAGTCCACTTATTTCCCCAGAGGATCTGGGATTTAATATAAATATGGAGTGCATACAGACCTAGGCTTTATGCTTCTGCCCCATAGAAGACTGTTTCTCCCCTGCAGCAGTGTGGACAATGGAACTCTGGGAGATGAAGGCAAGAGGTGGGATTTTGTGTTAAAAGCAATTTTTTGATTATTGGCTGAGAAACACTGCTAGCATGCCTGCATTCTCTGATAGTGCCTTTTTTTGTTATTACCAGTCAGCAAATAAGCCAGACTCTCCAGAGAGGTACCTCATTATTTTTTTCACTTTCTCTCCATGACTATAGTTCTGGTTGTGCTTACTGGGGGGCATTCTGTAACGGGGTTCAAGTAGCTCAGTAGACAAACTAGTTCCTATGCGCCCACACACTAATCTCTAGGTAACCATTGTGGCTCTTAGAAGAATGTATGGCCAGGAGATTTACTGATAACTGAAAAAATTAAATTCCCCATAATTATTCCTCTGTACTTCATTCTCTGGAGAGCAAAAGCTAAACTACTCACATGCTGATAAAGTTTAGCTTGTAATCCTCAGCTCTAAGAAGCACATGTACCAGCAATGCCATATAGGTAAAAATAAGACTCTTCTCTAAAGGAGATTGTCTTAATGAGGCCTTCTCCTTGGGGGAGATGCTGGAACTCCAGAATCCAGAGCTCAGCTCTGCTCCCTAAGGGGTGATCTTGATAGGACTGAGCAAAAGACGTTACACTCGAGTCCAGACTCACTCTTAAATTGCAAAAACTGTGTGTCATTGCATCAAATGGAGGCAGCCGAGATGATGGCATCAGACATGTGCAGTCAACTGAAAGCAGGAGAGATCATCTTTTAAAGTACTTTGCCCCAGGATTTTCTTAAAAGTAAAAAGACAGAGGAACAAATAGCAACATTCATTTATGGAACCTCCACTGTGTCTATTATAAAGGGTAAAAAATCACGAGTAATTAGCCTTTCTAGGTCTTAGCTTAAACTATAAAATGGAAATGAGGAACAAGGTCCACTTAAAACCGTTATGTTGATGGTTTAATAAAATGATAGTTCTAACAGTGGCTGGCACATTAATGCTTTCTTTTATGCTATCAATTTTGCTTTTAATGTGGTTGAAACATGTTTTATCAAATTCTGGGGTGTCCAACCCATGGCCCACAGACTGCATGCAGCCCAACACAAAATTGTAATTTTACTTAAAATCCTTCTTTATTTTTGCTCATCAGTTTTCATTAGTGTTTGTGTATTTAATGTGTGGCCCAAGAAAGCTCTTCTTCCAGTGTGGCCCAGAGAGCCCAAAAGGTTAGACACCCCTGACTGGTCAGACTATAGTTCTCCCTCCCACAGACGGATTGACAAATGGGAGAGAAATCTGGGGGATTTAGTGACCACTGAACTGTTGCTGTGATATATAGAGAGGGAAAAAGAAACGCTAAAACCCACTGTAACATGTGAAGACGCGTGCTCAGGATGTTAGAGCAACTTTTGGATATTTAACATAAAGGAAATCAAGCCGGTATAGTCTGTGTAGACAACATTGTAATGTAGTCCATTACAATAATAGATATTTGTAATGAATGATTTGAGAAAATTCACATTAATCATTAACTAATAAAATAATTGCTATCAGATATGGGGACTGTGAAAGCTATAATATATAAATGTATATTTGATTCTCACATAAACACTTCAAAGTATGTATTATTAATACTTTGTATATAAGGAAACTGATGTGCAAAATTGCTAAGGAAATTGTTCAAGACTTCAAATAGTGTCATTAGGAAAATTTTAAACTAGCTAGAAAACCCATTTATTGGGAACTTCTTTTTTTCATACTCTAGAAAAAAAAATAAGTTGCAAAATACCAAACCAAGTGTTTGAATCAATTGTATCTAAAAATCTCCAGGGGAGAATGATCAGGTTGCTTTCTCAGATTGGGAATCATCAAGGAAATAAGACTGAGACAGGTGAACCAAGCAGGTGACGCAGAGAAAGGGCATGTCAGACAGGCCAGCCTTCCTGGACAGCTGAACCGAGGTGGGGATATAGGATTAAAGTGGGTGGAGCCTTTGACCCATACAAATTTGACACCTGGCTCAAACTGTGTTTTTAAAAAATGGTTCATGTATGAATGAATAAATGTTTCTCTGATTTAAATTTTGGTACCAGAATGCATGCTGAGTGTTTCAGTACTTCAGTGAACCTGGGCATCTAGTCAATTGTTCTTTTGACTTCATATTTTCATATTTCCAACTATCCTGATAAAGTTTACTTCTCTTCTATTTACCTATTTGTCTTCTATCTGGAGGAGCTCTGATATGGGTTTTGCACTAGATGCTAGCTAAATTGCTAGATTTTAGTGAGACCCACAGTCACTGTGCTGTAATGATATTTTATGAAGTACTGTTTCTTCCTTAATATTTGTGTGAGGAGAGAAAATCCCTTCTGTTTCTGAGGTCTTGTGTATGCTGCGACTTCTGTCAAGTTAAGTCTTTTTGTGAGTCAGTGAAGTGGGAACTTGCCCATAAACCTCAGAGGCTATTAGTAAGGCTTAGGCAATAGGAGAAATATGGGTTTTAAGACCATTATCAGAGGTATGAGAATCTGGTCACAGATATCAAATTGTCTAGTCACTCAACCAATTTTGTTTTACTCTATATAATTTACTGAAAATGATATTTGTTGATATAAAAGTGTCAAAAATATATTAAGCATAAAAATAGATTTAAAACAGTA
>PVKM010029276.1:0-17851 GCA_004027735.1 Carollia perspicillata | reverse complement strand
GTTGGGCTCCCCAAAACATTTTTATCTCAGTTATTTTCTTGTCTTACTGCTTTGGCTAAAACCTTAAAAGTCATGCTGTCCCACCATGTCCCACACATTTCATTTTCTTACCTTAGTCTTATAGCCAGAACTTTTGAAAACACTATTCATAATGACTTTTATCATCCCGTGCTTTGGAACCCCTGGATCACACCTACACTCCCCATTTTTTTTCATAATCTGCTGATATTCCAGAATAAGAAATCCAGAAGATTCTTATTCCTTGAACCAAAACCTCCATGACAGTATCATACTAACTTTTCCTTATCTCATCATCTGAGACCCTTAACCTTTTCATCAATTCTTTTCTTTTGTTATTCTTTAGTAAAGCCTCCCAAACAAAATATATAATGCCAGCTGCACACCCTATCCTCTTGTATTCCTACAGCAACACTGGTCCACCCCAATGTTTATTATATCAGTTCTTTTATTTTATCATCTTCTTCCTGTAGCTCCAATTTGAAATGTTCCTCATCTTATCCTCTCAGACTCCCACACCAGTGCTGAGTTGACCTTCTCCCCCAATATTTATACAAGTTATTTATTTCTTTACCTGACACTTCCAAAACCACACTAATGAATATCCCTTTTCATTCTTTTTCTGAGAAACAAACCCAGCCTGTGACATATCTGACCAGCATGAAGATATCCCCAGGGTACCCCAGCATCACCCCCCCGGAAGCCTCTTTTCCTCCAGGACAGCCCTGGACCTATGTGTACACCATTAATCATTTATAGGATTTATTCCATTTTTCATATTTTATTCCTTTAGCTCAAACCTCCAAAACAATATTAATAACGAGGCAACCTCACTGTGCTCTGAGACCACCAGAACTTCCAAGACCCTCCAGACCCATCCTAAAATATCTCAAACATGCTCTGTGACCCACCTAAGCCAGCCTTGAGATTCTCCCCCAAATTTATTATTAGTATTTTAATGTTCTTGTCTAGTTGCTATCAGTTACTTCATTTTCTATTCGCCTTAGCTTAAACCTCCACAAAAGTATTAAGAATGTGGCTCCTCATCCTGACCTTGCCCTGTTCAACGTCTGCATCAATAGCTTTAAATAATCCCCCATATTAGTAATGCATCACCTCATTCTTCTATATTACTTTAGTCTCTTCCAACATTTATGTTAATTACTTCATGTTCCTGTCTTACTGCATTAGCTAGACTCCAAACCTGTGTCCTGGCAGCCACCCCCAAGGCCTGACCCTGTTAACCCAAGACACCCCTGGTTCTTGGAGCCAGGAGGAAAGCTTGTTCCTGCACCTACTTCGCTAGGTGGGCCCCGTCATGGAGAGGAGCCACTAGATGTGTGAGGGGGTTATCTGAGATGGGGGTAGGGGAATTGGACAGATGAAGGTGAAAAGGGACAGAGGGAGATTTGGAGGGGGATGGATGGAGGGGAGACATGGAAAGAGGAGAAGGGCAGTAGGCCACAGGAAGAATTGTGGAGGGGAGAACTGAGAAAGGGGAGAAACTGGGGAAAATACAGAGGGGGAATTGGGATGGGGAAGAAAGAGAGGGAGAAACTGAAAGAGGAGAAGGGAGGAGCCCAAAATTGAGAGGGGTGTGTGAGATGTCAGATAGGCTGGGAGGGGGAACATATGGGGAGGCAGAAACAAAGGTGGGATGGTATATGTAAAAAGACAGGAAAGGGACCTAAGAGAAGACACTAGGAGACATACCCCTCCACTGTCCCCTGAAGCCACACCCGCCTTGCACCCTGGCCTTTTCTTCTAAGGCCCCCTATCCTGTCTCCTTCTTTCCCAGAACATCATCCGCAAAGTGAGTGGCCAGAAGTTCGTCTACAAGTTTGTGTCCTATCCTGAGGTCGCAGGGTGCTCAACTGAGGACTGTCCACCCCAGCCTGAGGTGTCTATTACCTCCACTGTGGCAAATGTGGCCCCCGCTGCTGTACATGCTGTCCCTGGGGAATCTGCCTCTGGGAAGCCAGGAACACCCAAGGGTGCAGGAATGGCAGGCCCAGGTGGTTTGGCGCGAAGCAGCCGGAACGAGTACATGCGCTCAGGCCTCTATTCCACCTTCACCATCCAGTCCCTGCAGCCACAGCTACAGCTGCCCCTGCATCCAAGGTCCATCTCAGTGCTTTCCAATACAGCCACAGCAGGAGCAGCAGTGCCCCCTTCGGGGAGTAGGAGCACCAGTCCAAGCCCCTTGGAGGCCTGCCTAGAGGCTGAAGAGGCTGGCCTGCCTCTGCAGGTAAGGGCTGGAATATGGAATTTCAGTAAGAGGAGGGAGGGATGTATAATTTGCAAATGAGAATAGGTAAGGGAAGGGACATAAATGTTCTATTAAAGGAGATATAGTGGAAGGAGGGATGCAGGTGCCTTTGGAGAAAGGGTTGGGGAGATGGGCTGTGCTCATACTGAGAAGGTAGCTAGATTAAGTGCACTACAATTAGAGTACACCCAACTTGTATTAGGTGCCCTGAACGTATGTGTTTGCTTCATGCACAGTTTCTTTCACTTCACTTCACTCCCGTAATCAACTGCGGGGGGCCTTTTAACTCACAGGTTGTTGGGGATGGGCCCAATAATTTGCATTTTTTTTTACTAGCTTTTAGGTGAGGCAGATGCTGCTGGTCCTTAAAGAAAGCTTTTTAGAACTGTGGTTTTTCAAGACTTGGGGTAATATCCCCAGGAGTCCAGCCCCGCCCCGCCCCATCCCTAGGGGCAACCCTGCCCTCAGATAGGAGAAGCTTCCCAGAAGTAGCCCTAGTTCCTTAGCAAAGTCCCAATACTGTTGGAGGACCTGCCTCGATATGCAGTTATGCCCCCAGTACCAAGGGCTGCTTTCCAAGGGAAGTCATTGCTTCGCCAGCCCAGCAACCCGTACATACTCCCTCCTCTCACAGGTCATTCTGACCCCGCCCGAGGCCCCGAACCTTAAATCAGAAGAGCTGAATGTGGAGCCCGGGTTGGGCCGGCCGCTGCCCCCAGAAGTCAAAGTAGAAGAGCCCAAGGAAGAGTTCAACTCTGCAGCCAGTGGGGAGGCGGGGTTTGTGCCGGAAGTCCCTAGGGCCGGGCGGGAAGTCCCTCCTGCAGTTGTTATGGAAACCGCAGCACCCGTGGGCGGCCTCGGGGCTTCCACTGCTTCCAGCACAGAGATCCCCCAGCCTCAGAAGGGCCGGAAGCCCCGGGATCTGGAGCTTCCACTCAGCCCTAGCCTGCTAGGTGGGCCAGGACCCGAACGGACTCCAGGATCGGGAACTGGCTCCAGTCTGCAGGCGCCTGGGCCGGCACTAACGCCATCCCTGCTACCTACGCACACATTGGTGAGTATCTGCGGAGGGGCGGGGCTGGCTCCCTGGACCGATGGGATTGGCACGGGCAGAGGACTAATAGGCATTAGATTGACCCCAAGAGCCAATGTGGTTATCTTATGTGAGTGAGCTGGAGATTGTAGGGACAGGTTGATAAAAGAAGGGCAAGACTGAGGCTCCAAGGCTGAGGGATCTCGGTCAAATGAAGGGCAAGTCTGGGAAATTTTGTGGGCGGGGAATGAAGGAATGAGAGGCCATGTGTAGGAACTGTTTCTCAGTTGGGGCATGGAATACAGAACCTGAACGGGGTTTTTTGGCCTGGGATTTGCTTAGCGGGTTCTATGAAGTAAAAGGTGGAACATAAGAGTTGGGGGTTGAGCCTGAGCTATTGGGATAATGACTCATGAGGTTTGAAATCCTCATGTGGACAGCGTCTTGTAGGTGGTCTTACCCAGTGAGGCTGGGGTGGACTTTTATGAGTTGGGAGGGGTTGTCAATGTAAAGTTGGAGAGAGATCACGGACATATCCTCAGTAGTTATGGTGTAGGTCTGTGTACTTCCGGGGACTGACCTTGGAAGTCTTGGTAGAAAACCTGGTGGGGCATGTATCAAGTTCCTTCCATTTTCCCACACCTGCCCTCTGCTTACCTGATCTCTGACCACTGCTTCCCTACAGACCCCGGTGCTGCTGACGCCCAGCTCGCTGCCCCCCAGCATTCATTTCTGGAGCACCCTGAGTCCCATTGCTCCCCGTAGCCCGGCCAAGCTCTCCTTCCAGGTAGGCTCCTCTTCCCTCATCTAGGAGTGGATGAGAGAACCTAGCATGGCCCCTATGCATGACCTATCTCTATTTCTGTCCCCAGTTTCCATCCAGTGGCAGCGCCCAGGTGCACATCCCTTCCATCAGCGTGGACGGCCTCTCCACCCCCGTGGTGCTCTCCCCAGGGCCCCAGAAGCCATGACTACCACCACCACCACCACCACCACCATCACCTTTTCTGGGGTTACACCCTGAACTTCTCTCCAGCCAGCTGTCTCAAGAAGAAACATAGTTCAGCTGACAGACTCATGCTATAGTCATGGCGGGGTGGGAATTCTTAGGAAGAAAGATTTCTCAATAATTTTTCTATAGAAAAATTATCTATTCTCTATTCTTGGTCAGTCTCCCAGTGGCCGCACTTATACGTCTCCTACCACAGTAGTGGGGACGGTTTATTTATTTATTTTTTGAAGGCTACTGGGAGGAGCCTGGCCCAACCCTTTTTGGGGCAGTGGTGAGGACATCTCCAGCTTCACATTTTATCCCCCAAGATGAGACAGTCGGGGTCTGGCTTGAGAAGGACCTTTCTTTATTTATTTCTCAGCCTGCCCTTGGGAAGCTGAGGGAGCCCTGTCTCCGTTTTGGAGTGTGGGTAGAAGAGCTAGCATGTTGTGGTTTCTTATTCCTGGCTGTCCCCAAGGGTCCGGGAAGAATTTGTGCCATTAAATGGTTTTGGAGTCTTGACCAAGTCAGACTCACCCTTGGAATAGGAATTCTCACCACTACTCCCCAGCCTTTTTCTCAGACAGCCTGTCCTTTATCAGCCACATTTTTGGCCAGGGATGAATGCCCCTTTTGTTCTTCTGCCCCTGAGAAGCCATTCCCATGTCTGCCAAACTCCTGGGGTCCTGCCTCTTACCTCCCAATGGAGGGTTATTTGGGGGAGTAGTCCCCGTCTGGGGGACCCCTCCAGCCAGTACTCCAGGTCTCCCTGTCCCCCACCCTCTGCCATTTTGATAGTATAATCTATTTTTAAACAGGGCTTTTCGATAGGGGAGAGGGGTCATCTCTTCCTATATCTGAGATGGGGTGGGTGGGAAGGAAGGGATGGGGATGTATCTTCCTGCCACCCCCAAGTGTTTATTTTTGATACCAAATGTGTATTTTCAGCTCCCTCCCTCCCAGCCCCCCAATTTCCTGCGGGCGGGTACAAAGGACCCTTTAAGTGTCCCTGGAGTTGGGAGGGAGGAATAGAGGGGCATAAAGCCTGTCCTATATGATTTCCAGGCTGGAGAGGGTGGGTTCGAAGGCCTCCTGGCTCACCACCTGTCAGCACCAGCCCAGCCCAGGCCCGGACACCTGGGGGTTGGTGATTTGGGGGACGGTGCTACACCTGTCTCCACTGTTCAATTTGCTTCCCCCAAAATGGACATTTTTTTCTAAGAGTCCCAGAGAATGGGGAATTGTTCCTGTAAATATATATTTTTAAAGGTGATGCTAGAGGCTGCTAGAATTTTTTTCCTGATGCTGTGAGGTCTGAGTGTGACTGGCATTGCTGTGTATAAAAGGTTATGAGGGTGTGAGATTGACTGTGAGAGAGAATGATATTCTGCATCAGAAACAGTAGTAGAGACTGTAGCTTGGTAACTGGGTGTGAAAAAGCAACTGTAGAAAGCTGTGGTTGTGTGTATCTCTGTGTGAAATCATGTGTGAGAGAGTAGAAGTTATAACCACAAACTTGACATTGTGTTTGTGTGAGAAATTCACGGTACAAATGAATGAGTGATTAACATACTGTACAAGAAACTGCTGATCCGTGTGAAGTAATATTTAGGAGAAGGTGGTAGAGACTGCATATCAGCCACTGTTTGACCGGGCGATGGTGAACAAGACAAACAGAGTGATCAAAACAAGGTGTGAGAGCCTGTCAGCTTGTCAGGGACTATGTGTAGGCAAAAAACTTCACGGTACATAAACAGGTATCTCAGTATTGGGAGATGGATTGTGTGTGAAACTGTTTGTGCAAGGCTGTTGTATCAGTTAAAGTCATGGGAGCATATGTGTGAAGTTGATTGTATGAGAGAAAATGGCTATGAGGCCAAATGGGTGCCCAAGACACAAAATAATGAAAATGCATGATTATGTATATGAATGTTGTTCGTGTGAGAGTAGCAAAGACTGAGAAACAGAAAAAGTGGCTGGGGCTGGGAGAGTATGAGAGGCTGCAGTTGTGTGTATACATGCGTGTGTGTGTATCTATACCTAGAACTAGTAGGAAATTAATCGACAGGTACTACTACAGTCTAGACAGGTTCAGAGACTGTGAAAGTGAGAGAGAAAATGATGATGAGACTGAGTATGTCTGAAATGGTGCAAGAGGCCCCATAAATGTAAGAGATGATACATAGAGTCAGTGAGTGCTGTGTGAAAGAAAATTGAGCCGTTGTGTGAGAGTGTGGGTCTTTGAAACACTTCATAAGAGTGTAAATCAGACTATATCTTTGTGAAAAAACAGACTGCAGGACACTGAGAGACTGTGTGATTGGTGTATCCAGGAAACCAGCAAAGCTATAGTTGAGCCTGAGGCTACATGATAAACTAACTGATGAAAATGATGGTGTAAATGACTAAGATGGACCACGAGAGACTGTGTATAAGGCTTACTGAGAGCCTGATACCAATTGTGAATTAGTGACCACAGATGTCAGAAAATGACTGAGGGAAAAAGATCGTGACACTGCATGGGTGACTGAGGCAGTGTCTGAGAAACTGGCTGTGTGGCTATGTGTGAAACTCTTTGCAAGAGCCTTTATTAAAGCCTATAAATCAAAGACTGGTATGTTGGAAGCTGCTTGAGAAGAAATGTGAGACTTAGGCGAGGAAGACAATGTCTGAGATACTGTGTAATTATGTATATGTGTGAAACTTAGTTATAATCAGAAACTGGATATGTGAAATGGGGCCTTGAGTATGAAGAAGTAGGGGAGATGGTGATTTTGTGTGTGTGTGCAAGAAACTTCATGAGAAACTAGTGGTGGCTGTAAATCAGTGACTTTGTGTACGTGAGAAAATGACAGCCTAAATCAGTGGTGTCAAACTCATTCACACTGGGGCCACATCAGCCTCACAGTTGCCTCCAAAGGACCGAATGTAATTTGAGGACTGTATAAATGGAACTACTCTTTAACTAGGGGCAAGGAGCTTGGCGCTGCTGCTGGGTAGAAACAAGGTACTGGGCCGATAAAACAAGGTGGAGGGCCAGGTTCAACCCACAGGCCTTGTGTTTGCCACCTTTGCCCTAAGTGGTTGAAACATCAAAAGGTGTGAGTCTGTGCGCATGTGGAAAACTGACTGGTGCAAGTAACTATTGGTCATATTGACCGAATGAGACAGGCTATAAGACATGATTGTGTGTATGAATTGTTAGTAGGAGATAATTGTTAGACTGGGAATCTGTGACAGAGAAAGTGACTTTTTGAGTGAGTGATGGAGAGCATATCTGAGAAGCTGAGTGATCCTGTATGTATGTGAGCCTGTTCGTATGAGACTACAGTAGTGGCCATAAATCCAGAACCGTGTGTGTAACTATGTTTAAAAATAGAGGAAATGATCGACACAGAATGAAAGTGCGTGAGAGACTGTGGAGTAAATATGCCAGGCCTATGAGAAAATCCCCTTGTTTGTCCTTGTCCTTCTCAGGCCCCTCCTCCTCGGCCCCTGTGCTCCATTTCCCCTCAGTTCTCCAAAACTTGAAATGCCGGACTTCCCCTGGGCTTTGCCTTGGTTCCCTTCCTCCTTCTCAGAACTCTGGTCCAGTCCAGGCACGTGAGACACTATCCCCCCACCCCCACCCCTGTGACGCCCACATTTTTTCCTCCAATCTAGACTCTCCCTCTTAGCAGTTCACAGAATCTCTCAAGTCTTATTTCATTTATTTCTGCATTCAGCGAATTTTTGTTGAGCCCTGCAGACACAGCAGTTAACACACCAGACAAAACAACTTACCCTTATGGAGCTGGTATTTGAGAGAGGGCGACAGACAAGAAACCTAAATACATCATACAAGGTGGCAGTGCAGTAATTGCATGAGACAAGACTCTCACTCTTTGTTTAAATAAGAAACCTGCAGAGTCATTTTATTGCCCAAATATGTGGGAGAAGAGGAAAGCGCCAACAGTCCTCTGCCACAGTGAATCCTATGAGTATTTGATTATACAGTTTAGGATCAAAGGAAATAACCAGTTATAACATTATTACCAGGGCAATGGCTAATTAGATAAAGCAGCCAACCAGAAGAACAGGTTTCTCGAATTTGTTTTCACAAGATAACACAGTGCTAACGTCTGAAGTTGTAGAATGCTAACAAGACCTCTTTGTTCAAAGCAAACTTTTTGAAACAGGCTTCTATTATCAGGAAACAAGTACATCTCAGTGTCAACATACCTTATCGCCCATAAAACAAGATTAATATTCTTGAGAAAATTCTGTTTTAACGGTAAACCTGACCAAATCAAATTCTTTTACTCGTGCAGAATGACATTTCTCCTTCTGAATGCAAGGGAGATTGCCTTCCTACCTTTCTTAAATGCCTTATTGTTGTTTTAAATATTCTTATTTTTAAAATGGCTCATTAAGGGTTATAAAAAGATAGCAAGTCCATGGAGCTCGGTTTTACCTGCATGGAAAATGGGTTGAAGAGGAATTAATTATTAACAGTATAATAAGCATGCAGAATAGTTTTTCTAGATGAGACCTACAAAAGGAAAAGAGTGATCAGGGACTGGAATGACGGTTCTTTAGGTGTGGTCCCCAGACCAGCAGCGTCATTGTCACTTGGGAGTTTCTTAAAAATGCATGTTGTTGACCCCAGACCTGCATGATCAGAAACAGGTGCATTCCAGCAGTCTATGATTTGACCAACCTTCCAGATGATTCTGACGCACACTAAGGCTTGAGAGTCACTGGGCTAGAGAGTGATGAGGGTGCCATACAAAAAGGGTATCTGGGGAAGGCCTCTGTGAGGGAGGTGACATTTATTATCTGTGTATTCTTTTAGAATGTAAGCCCCTTGAAGACCAGGATTTTGGGCTGTCTTATTCTCTGCTCCATCCAATGTTGAGAATAGCATCTGGCTCCAACAGGTGACCAACAAATGTTGGATAAAAGTATATAACAAACACAGAGCATCTACTATATGCCCAGACACTGTGCTAAGGACTTAAAAAAAAAAACTTATCTCCCAAGCTTGGCAACAAACCCTATGATGTAGGCTCAGGGAGGGGGGTGTCACCTACCCAAGTTACCCTGATGGAATATGACCAGGCCAGTTCCCTCCCAACCACCCCCTCCACAGGCCCTAAGGTTGTCCCCATCTAGGCCCCTGGGACAGTGGCCATCCCCAATTCACTCCTTCTGAATTGTCCCCACACTCTTGCCACTTCCCCTTCTTACTTCCCATGTGCTGACCTCCCTTCCCCATGCTGACCACAAAGGACCTTCCTTTCAGGAAAGAGAAGGGTGGGTTAAGTCAGGATACAAAATGAAGCAATTACCTCAATGCTAACTTCACCCCATGAGGAGGGACACAATCCTTTCGGCTTTGCTAAACATCCCCATGAGGTCGATCCTGTCACCATAGGGAGTGTGCATTTTACAGGTGAAGAAACAGAGTCTCAGAGAGATTCCAGTGACTTGCCCAAGGTTACACAGCTAGGAAATTCATCTTGCTGCAAACTCCTGTGCTTCATTTACCTTCAGTAAGAATTTGGTCAAAGACCATTGACTGAATGCTGAAGGGTTGCTGGGCGGAGCGTGGGCTGCTAGGGATACAGTAACAAACCTGGACTGAGAGAGAGACAGGAAGTTGGAAGGGCTGAGTGGAGGTGGCACAGGGGCAGAGATAACAAGGGAGAGGTGGGAGCTGTAAAGACCTGCCCTCCCCACCACTGCTGCTCTTTGCCCTCCCAGTTCCTCCTGCCCCTGGTTCCTCTTTCCCACTGACTCCCAGAGCAGGTCAGCTCACATAAAGCCAGGCGGGGTTGCAGGAGTGCAGTGCTCAACATGCCTACCCCAGCACAGGCCTCTTGGTCACTGCTGCTGTGGCCACCACTGCTGCTGCTACTCACCCTGCCAGCCACAGGTAAGTGAGTGAGACCAGCTTGCCCCCAGAGGGGCCTGGGGCCACCACATCCCTGACCATACCCCCTCTCCCCACCCTGTTACAGGCTCAGACCCTGTTCTCTGCTTCACCCAGTATGAGGAATCCTCAGGCAAGTGTAAGGACTTACTGGGGAAAGGTGTCCGTGAGGAAGACTGCTGTCTCAACCCTAACTATGCCTTCCAGGAGCCTGGCAGCAAGCTCTGTCAGGCATGCAGGTTAGGGGGAACCTGGGGTTGGGGGAAGGCAGGAAGGACTGTCTGCAGGGTGACCCAGAACTGAACTCTTTCCTTTTCTGGGATTCCTAAGGATGATTCCAAGGTCCTGATCATGACCATAGCTCTGGATTTTTCAGCCTTTGTTCTGTTGACACTTGGGGCCAGAAAATTATTATTGGGGTAGGGGCTGACCTATGCATTGCAAGGTGTTTTGTAGCATCTCTGGCCTCTTAATTATTAGATGCCAGTAGCAACTCCCCACACCAGTTGTAATACCCAAAAGGTCTCTAAGACATCAGTGAATGTACTGCTATAGCTTACATATATTGAGCACTTCCTGCATACTGGAAGCATTGTGACTGGGGAGCAATTCAGGTATTTCTTTTTTTTAAAGATTTTATTTATTTAGTTTTAGAGAGAGGGAAAGGGAAGGATAAAGGGAGAGAAACATCGATGTGTGAGAGAAATACTGATTGGTTGCCTCTTACACAACCGCAACCGGGGCTGGCCTACAACCCAGGCATGTGCCCTGACTGGGAATCGAACCAGTGACCTTTCACTTTGCAGCATGACACCCAACCAACTGAGCCACAGCAGTCAGGGATAACTCAGGCATTTCTGAAGGTGACTCAAATCCCCTAATTGTGATGACAGCTCATGTTAAGTACTTACTGTATACAAATGCATTGTGGAGGCAAGAGAGTTAGGGGAATTCTGAAGACAGCTCCAGGCTCCTAATTATGATGACACTTTACATTCACTGAGTACTTCCAGCATACCAAGTGCCCTGCAGAGGCAGTGGGAGGATTTCTGAGGGTAGTCATGATGGCCACTTATATGTATTGAGCATTTACTGTATGCCAGATATATTTTCTAACTGCTTACTGTATATCCCACATACACTTTGGGAATGAGAAGCTTATGAGTTTTTTGAAGGTAGTTCTGGACCCCTAGTCATGTCAAAAGTTCACATCTATTTAACATTATGCTGTGCAGATGTTTGAGGATAGATCTGGCATATTTCTGATGGGTTCTGTGAGCTCATCGGGATAATTGACCCTATCTATTAGGCACTTCCTGTTTGTACAATGGTGACCTAGTGGGTTTCTGACATGAGTTCTGGATCCCTAGTCCTTACCTTTGCTTACTGCATGCCTGGTACTATCCTTGGGGGACTTGAAAGGGTAGCAGCCCCAGGTCCCTGATAGTGAAGATAAATGATATTTATTAAGTACTTACTGTGTGCCTATCTCTTCCCACTCAGTCCCCCAACATCCTTAAGAGGTAGGTACTCTCATTATTTCACACATATTTATCCCACACCCCCGCCTATGCCTGCCCACACTCTACAGCCCTATAGTCTATCCTTACCAGCTTGTGCCAGGATGGGAGGGAGATATATACATATATAAACACACACACGCACTTCTCTCTGCAGGCCCCCACGATGGTCAGTGTGGTCCAGTTGGACTCCCTGCTCAGTGACCTGCACTGAGGGCTCCCAGCTGCGACACCGGCGCTGCATAGGCCAGGGTGGACAATGCCCTGAGAAGGTGCAGCCTGGGACCCTCGAGTGGCAGCTGCAGGCCTGTGAGGACAAGCCATGTTGTCCTGGTGAGGAGGATCAGCAAGACAGGCATGCACTGCCTGTTACCAGGCACTGGGAATAATTGGGACAGGGGCCCTGAGGGTGGGGACAGTGTCTGATATTTGTGAGGCTCTAAGGAGGAGGCAAGTGTGGCTTTCATTTTGAGTGATACAAGGTATGGATGGAGGAGAAATGTAATCTGATTTGGGTAGTGACCTCCTTGGTATCAGGAGGAAGTCAGTCTATGTGGTGAGGGGTGAAGCCGAGGGATCAGTGTGTAGGTTACTGCAGTAGTCCAAATGAACAATGATGGTGGACCAGGTGTGACAGAAGATGCAGGGACAAGATTAGCTGATGTGGGGTACATGAGGAAACAAGGACCCCGAATAACACCCCTAACTCCATCCTGTCCCTTTCTCTTCTCTCCCACAGAGATAGGCGGCTGGTCTGACTGGGGAGCCTGGGAACCTTGCTCTGTCACCTGCTCCAAAGGGACCCGGACTCGCCATCGAACATGTGATCAGCCCGCCCCCAAGTGTGGGGGCCACTGCCCAGGAGAAGCACAGGAGTCAGAGGCCTGTGACACGAAGCAGATCTGCCCCAGTGAGTGAGGGGAGCCACAGGGCACTGATGCAGGCACCCAGGGTGGGTCTGAGTGTTATAGCAGAGAACTACCAGGGTGGGAGGACTTCAGCATGCATGACCACAGTTGGCCTTCTCCCACCCCACCCCACCACAGCACATGGGGCCTGGGCTCCTTGGGGCCCCTGGGGCCCTTGCTCAGGCTCCTGCCATGGTGGACCCAACATGCCTGTGGAAAGACGAAGCCGCATGTGTTCTGCACCTGAACCCTCCGTGGAGCCCCCTGGGAAGCCGTGCCCAGGGTCAGCCTATGAGCAGCGGGCCTGCAGCGGCCTGCCACCCTGCCCAGGTACATAGAGATAAGGCCTCTGATGCTCTGCTCTTGATTTGGGCATAGATGCTCTGCCATTTCATGGGATAGATCTTAGACCATGTGACCATGGAGCTCTTCATTTGGGGATGGTCTGCCTCAGTGGTCTAGGGCCTGAAGCGGGGGAGATTGAGGTGGCCTTTCCCTCACTCCTATTCCCCCAACAGTGCCTGGAGGCTGGGGGCCATGGGGCCCTGTGAGCCCCTGCCCGGTGACCTGTGGCCTAGGCAAGACCACAGAACAGCGAACATGTGATCACCCTGTGCCCCAGCATGGGGGCCTCTTCTGTGCTGGTGAAGCTACCCGGACCCACATCTGCAACACGGCTGTGCCCTGCCCTGGTCAGCACCTCAAGATGCACCATTTCCATGCCTAAATCTCCACCCTTCTCTGCTGCCCGGTTCCTGCTTCTAATGCCTTGTTCCTGCCTCAAATTCCTTCATTCCTGGCCCTGATACCTTGGTTCCACCTCTGATTCCCCCATTCCCACATCTAATCACCCCCACTCCCTCCCCCAGCATTCATTCCTTCCTTTCCTGGCGGGGAACCAACAACCCCCTTGCTGGCTCCCTTCTTTGGTACAAGCCCTTGCTACTCCCGTCTCTGCAGTGAATGGAGAGTGGGGGGCATGGGAGGAATGGAGCCCCTGTGTCCGCCCAAAGATGCAACGCATCAGCTGTCAGGAGATCCCAGGCCAGCAGTCACGCTCAAGGAGCTGCAAGGGCCGCAAATTTGATGGACATCGATGTCCTGGGGAGCAACAGGATATCCGGCACTGCTACAACATCCAGCGCTGCCCCTGTGAGTGCTCCCCAGACTCTCCTGTGAGGGTGGGCAGCCTATGAAGTGATGGAGGTTTCTGACTGTCTGCCATGGATCCTATGTCCCTGTAGCCTCTGTCTCACTAACCCCCTGAGACCACTAATTCTGACTCAGTAACTCCCTCCTCTTATTTCAGGGGAAGGCTCATGGTCAGAGTGGAGTACCTGGGGAATGTGCACGCCTCCATGTGGACCCAACCCCACCCGCAGCCGCCAGCGCCTCTGCAAGGCCCATCTCCCCAACTTCTCGTGAGTGAGGAGGCAGAGTGTACCTAAGAAGGGGCGATGATATTGCTATGTCAGTGTTTAGGGAAGGAGAGTCAGCTACCCCCAACCAGTGCTTCCATCAGTGGGTCTAAGGTGCCTGCTCTATCAAGTGTCATTTCCCAGCTGCAGAAAGTGGGGGAAACTAAAGAAGAAGCTGAAAAATAAGATATTGAAGGGAGAGTTTGTAGCTGCTTTGTCTTCAAATCACTAATTCAGTTACTCAGCCATTCTCCCATTTACTCAGTCCCGCTTGTGTCCATTTGCTCACTCTCTCAGTTACCCACGCTTTGATTGGCTTGTACAGTCACTCAGTCACTCATGCTTCTATTCACTTACTCATTACTTCAGTCACTCATGCCTCCGTGGCTGATTCGGTGTCTCACTCAGTGTCTCACTGTGCTCAGGCACTCTCAGGCCTCTTTGGCAACAGTTGCAGATGAACACAATCCAGACCCCATGTATCTCCCAAGAGATCCAGGAGGGCAGGGTCCTGACAGAAGGCATATGAGGAATGGTTGGTATGTGGAAAAGGGACTGCCACCTGAACCTGGGGTTAGGAAACTGATTGGGCCTCCCCTGATAGGAAGGTGTCGAGACTGCATGAGCAGAGTCCTGGACACAGGTGATTAGCTGCTCAAAGTGTTTCCATGGCCAGGGTAGCCCAGATGTGGGAGAGAGTTAAAACACCCACTCATCCCTTCTTATTTCCACATAATGTACATCAAGCTACTAGATTAAGTGGCTTGTTTCCATCTCATGAAAAGCCTACAATTTGGAAAGTGTTCTCCAGCTGTAGGGTTTTGAGGGGTCCTGAAGATGAGTTAAGGGGGTTGAATGGAGGCATGAAGGACTTGGCAGAGTAAGGGTATGAATGGGGAAAGGGCTCATTGAGAAAATCAGAATGTGAGTAAATGGAGGGCTTGCCTAGTGGGAGAAATAACCCAGGCAAAGCCCATTCTGGACATGGGACTGAGTCTGGATAAAATGGAAGAGAGACAGAGATTGCCTTGGGTCAGAGATTTGGGTACAACAATAAGACCTTGAATGTCAGGGCTAAGCATTTGGTTGTTTTCCAGGGGGCAATGGAGAGAGAGATGTAGAGTTCTGGATGTAAAAGAAGGTAGCTTGTGTCAACTAGTAGCAATCATTGGCATTTATTGAGTACTTACTATGTACTAGGCACAACTCTGAGCAGTTTACCTAACTTAACTCACTTATCCTCACTCAGCCCAGTAAGGTGGGTATTGTTATTATTTCCATTATTCCCATTTTTCAGATGAGGGAAAGTGAGACACAAGGAATATAAAGACATTGCCCAATATCTCACAGTTTAAAAATAGTGTTAGGCACATAATATGCACTCAATAAGAGTTCGTTGAAAGCATTCTTGCCTTCCCTGAGCTTTTCCCTTCCATTCCCCCCCCCTTCTAATGCCTCAGGCCCACTGTTACCATCGTTGAAGGTCAAGGAAAGAAGAATGTGACCTTCTGGGGGAAACCATCATCAGTGTGTGAGATGCTACAAGGGCAGAAGGTGGTGGTGGAAGAGAAACGGCCATGTCTACACGTACCTGTCTGCAAAGACCCTGAGGATGAGGAGCTCTAATACCTCCATTCCATTCTGACACCCTAACCTCCCAGACCTCAATAAAGCAGCCTCTTCCTCAAGAGTGGAACAATAGCATCTTCTAGGCCAAAAGGCACAGCACAGATAAAGTCACAGTGGCCTGTTGTGGGAAACTATTTTCCACTATGGCCACAGTTGGGCAGGAATGAAGGCGAGTATCCACCCCTTCCACACTTTCACTGCTGCCAGAACCCCAGTGTCTGCCCCCCACCGTCCCCTACTCTCTAGTGCCTGGGGCCACCCAGCATGTCCCTCTGCAGAGCTCCATTATGAGTTTTCTGTTTGGCTACCCGTCCTGCCAGGCACTTTCTGATGGGCTAGCATGCTTTATCCATCTTCCCACCTCCTAAAGCTCCCTAGGTTCCCACCCAGCAGAGCCTCTGGGTTGGCAGATTCCATGTCATTCCTGGGTAAACAGCAGCAGGCAGCAGAGGCGTGGCTGGGGTAGGCACCCTGCTGCACCAGCATGTGCACCTACGCACATCCAACAGCCCAGCTCCAATGCTGCAATTAGTGGCAACAAATAGCTCTGGAGGGTGGGGGGTGGCGAGGAAGTGCCTATGAAGAGCTCTAAGCTGAGGTGGGGGCAAAGAGAAGCTGGAGTCAGTATCTGCCGGGAGAAGCTCAAACCCAGATACAGATTCCTGTTTGCATTTGTTCATTCATTCAATGCTCATTAGCATCTACTGTATACTAGAACTAAGTCTGGGCATCTAGGGTGGAGAAGGGCTGGTAGAAGGAGAGGACATCTGAATAAGGGAACAGATTCAGAATAGGTGATCCTTTCCTTGGAACATCTTGTCAACACCTACTAACAATAGTCCTGGACATCGTGGGGGATAGGGAAGAAGAGAAGTCAGAGTGGTATGTGTCTCCACAGTGAACGGAACAAACCCAGACACAAATGCCCTTAGCACTTGCTCATTCATTTAGCAATTATGAATGCTGGGCCCCTTGTAATGAGACAAAGTATAAGAATCATAATTATGGTGATAGCTAGTACTTAGAGAGTACTTGTTGCATGCCTGGTAGTGTTTTAAGTCTCTATAACATGAATTCATTTAAGTTACAATTAACCTATGAGGGTTATTATTATTATCCCCATTTACCAAGAAGGAAACAAACACTACTAAAGGTAGCAGACTAGACATTCCTGAAGCCCCATGTCAGGGGCAGAGTTTAGGACTTAGTCCTGTGAGTGGAGGGGCACCTGTGTGGGGGAGGGTTCAGATGGAAGATTTGTGACACCTGAAGTCTGTCAGGACACTCAGTTGTCTGGGTTGACTTCCCCTTGTGTAGAATGGGGTAGTTGATGGGTTGAGGTGAAGACAAAATTGATAAATATTTGGTCGTCTTGGCAGGAATAAGCCAAAGTGAGGGGTTCTGGTTGCTAATACAGAGTATGAGAGAGGTATGTTTACAAGAAAGTGGAAGTTTGTATGTGTGCAGTGTAAGTTACCTATGGGTCTGTACAAAAATTAAGGATGTATTGAGTGTGTGCAGTGAGTATGAAGTTACAACCATGTGTGTACTGTAACAATGTGAGTTATAGGGGTGTGTATGTGCACACATACACATTAAGGCAACATGGATATGTATGTTATAAACATAGGTACACACAACAAAGAAATGCATTCTTGGGGCCTTCTTTTAAATTCCTGCTGGAGAAGATGGACAGAGTCCAGAGGAGCGTTACCTCTGCTTCAAGGAGTTGACACACTCCTGGGGGGAATCCTCATTCTTCTTTAAAACAGCCTACGGATATTAATTTATAGAAATTGAACCACCTGCAGAAAGGGAATGGTGCTGGGGTCCATAAGTACTAGGAAACTAGAAATAGGACCCCTGAGAAGAAGCAGCCTAGCAACAGACTTGTAAGGAGCCAGAAAGGCCTGTAGCCCTGCAACTGCTCCTGTCGCCCAGAGAGGGCACCATAGGTTCAGCATAACTTGTTTACTTCACTTACTGAACAAAAAACTGGGGCACACATACTTTGAAATGTTGAGAAATACCCAATTTTGGGGGAGTTACACAATGTGGGGAAAACTAGGGTATTAAGTGCCAGAGAAGGCATCCAGGAGAGAGGGGGAAAGAATGTCCAGAGCAAAGGATTGGAGGTGAGATGAGCTGGGT